>JANHGB010008828.1:0-95089 GCA_026283785.1 Coracopsis vasa
TCTCATGAAAAGCAATCCCAATCAATGCTGATTTCATTTAAAGGTAACAACAACACAAGGAGAAACTGAGCATCTCCAGGTGTTCCTCACATTTCAGATCCCCTCTGCTCATTGAAATTAGCCATCTTCCTGAAAATAATAATTGCTGCCAGTGGCAATTATTACAATTTAAATGTTTACTAATGGTTTGCAATGCCCAGACTAAGCTAAGCATCATGTGCCAGGTCATGAATGAACTTAATTAGACACTATCTAGAAGTATGTCTTGGTTCATAAATTAAACACCTTTCCAGTTCTGTTCATTTGCCAGGTATCCATTGCATTCAAATGAGGAAGACAAAAGAGCAACAGAGCAGTTTTCGCTTCGAGCCACTCAAAAGCACCATGAAGCAAACACATTTTTTTTTTAATAGTAGACTATCTATTTTAGGAACACACCAGCCAATTTAAATAAACCACCAAATTAATGAGGCATAACAATTACCTGAGTTCGGGGCTGGCCAACATGAGCTTTCTGATAGATTTCACGCGGTAGAGTTTCATTTGGATGAAGGATCTGGGCTGCAGAGAATACCACAACCTTGAAAAAAACTGCACCAGGTTATTACTGCTGGGTTTGTGGGTGCTCTTGAGATACATATATATAGCCTTTATCATCATTTGTGCTTCAACTCAGAACACAAGCATGGTCTTGTGATGCACAAGATTACCACTAAACTGATTACTCTTAACCAGCAAAATGTTGCAGGCAGTGACTACACACCACAGTTTGATTGTATTAGTAGAGCTATGATTTCATTAAGGCTTTTCATGCTACTCTATTGATATGAAGCAATGACATGTGTACTTCAGCCTCTGTGTTACCTGTGATGCTTATTAGTGACCACTCAAGCAGGATTAAGGAATTACATAGAGGCAAGGATAGAAGCAATCAACCATCTCTTGATGGTTTATTGTGTACACAAAGAAAGCAACATCAGTTGTGTTATGCCTAGTTTGGTCTCAGTATTGATCACAAAATGACACTCTAGATGCATAAATAGCTTATCTGCAAGAGGGAAAAGGTTTCAGGAGCTGAGTTTTTGTTCATCCACTGTCAGCTGAATGGTCTGGCTGACCCCGTGCCACACTGTGAGCATGTCCTGGTTTGTTCCCAGCATAAATCCTTTATGAACACTGTTGCCTTTGGGTGGGGGTGGAGAATTTTTGTTACTGTGCGCCTTGGAAGGATGCACCTTAGTTGGTCAGGAAATCCAGCTACAGCCTTACTCAGAGAATGTAGTCTCATGGGCTTTAGACAAGGTGTTTCAGAGGGAGCCATGCTGTTTGCTCTGAAGGTGGCTCTTGGACTTGGCCCTGTGCTCCTTCCCCTCACTGCCTGTGGCACTTCGCCTCGGAGAGCCAAGCACAGGCACCAGCCTCCCCAGCCAAGCTGTGGCTGCTCCTAGTTTCCATTCCAGATGCCAGCAGCACTTCCAGTGACAGCAAGGTGCCTTTGCCTCCTATTTATTGACCACTGAGTGCCATCCAGCAGCAGGGGACTTCTACCTCTCTGCTTTAATGCTATGCTGTAACAAACATAGCTCAGCTCCCAAGAATGCATTTGACTTCAAAGCTCTTGTGATCCATGTGTGACATACATACATTAGATTTAGAAATCCATTTGTCAGTCAAAGCTAATAACGGTGCTCGCTGCGCAGAGCATTATCTTTGTCAGGAGCTGGCATGTCATGAATATGCATGTGGGAGGATGAGCATGCTTGGTACAAATGTATTTACATTAGACGGGCCCAGCAAGGACTTAATGTTCTAGATGGGAGTATTCATGATAACCTCAGAGCCTGGCACTACAGAGATGTGTTATCCGTAAATTGAGGTGGAACAAGACCTGCTGCTGCTTTCCTTGCTCACGCCTGCTTCTGAATCAGGGCCTCAGATATTTTTTAGACATTAAAATAAACATTAAAGGTATCACAAGCATTTTGAAAGTTGGTGTCTTGAAGTTTTTCCCTAATTCTGCCACTGAAGAGGAAGATGGTGTTTTCTTTCAAAGCACAGTTTCTTCCCTTGGAAAGAATGGATCAAAGGAGATCAGAGATGACTGATGCCTGTAAATACCATACCTAAACTTGCTGAGAGCTCTGTGTTGATTTGAGCTATGTTTACGCCTAATGCTATCAACAGCTGCAGCTGGGCTGAGCCGGGATATCTCCCCCAAGGCTCTTGCCTCAGCAGTTTTAGCAGGCTATTTGGGTACACTTTATTGAGTATCTAGTAAATAATTTTTAAGAGGTCTTATGTAGGCTTGAGCCAGCTATCCTTGTTACTCTGGTGTTTTGTTTCCAATCAATCACCCATAAAGTTGTACGCTGATTTTAACTTCCTAACACACTTACCAAGCGTTAATGGGACAGGGGTAGAGGAAATTAAAAACGGGTGATGACACTGTGATAGTCAAAAAGGAGCCTCTATCTACTTTTTAAAGTTAATTCTTGGTTGCGAGAGAAGCAAATAGCCTAGACAGAAATGTGAGACACCGCCCTAGACGCTTGGCTGGATGTTACATTCACACAGCTTATCAGCTGGTGATTTATGGAGTGTAGAATCAATCTCCACATATGCATGAAGTCATCACACACAGCACCAGTACATAAACACTTGTACTCATCGCCTGTGAGCCCCAGCTGCAGCCCTGCTCCCACCCTGCTTGTCCGAGCAAACCCACCCATGCACCAGCTCCAAGCCCACCCCAAAACGCTTGTGAATGCAGCGCAGTGTCCTGTAATCACTTGGTTCACTCCAGCCTGAGACCCAGCATGGTGAAAACAATTCTTTCTAACCGTGCTTTTGACACAGCAGTAAAACCCAGCTTTACACCCACCAGTGCCTGAGCCAGAGTAGCGATTCTCATACCACAACAGAGGAATGTTTACTCTGCAGCAGCTGGTTATTTCATAACCTGCAGAAATTGGTAAAGTCACTTTCCTTTGGCCTCTGATCCCTGTTAAAACCTTGAGCCTCAAACCCCAAAATTCACCCAAAGAATGTCCTGAACTGCAAAGCTTCTGCAGCTGCCTTCAAACCATGACAGCATTTTATCAGAGAGAACTGAAAACCTTTCTCTGAAAGTCATCAATATTCTTGTGGTACTCGGTAATACCAGCAGTACAAGGGACCATGGTCTAGAGTGGAGCACAAAGGATAGCAGGACACGTGTTCTCAGGGACTCCTAAACCCCACAGAAACACTTCACAGTCTGCCCTCTGTGAACTATGCACAGCTATCCAACATAAGCCAGAAATGAAAGACCCATGAAGTTTAAAAATCTCCCACAAAAGCTTTTCCCCCACTTCAAGGCCAAGGAAAACAACCCGGCCTCACAGCATGTGGTAGACAGGAGAACAGAGACAAAAAAAGAGAGCTTCTAATTAGAGCAAAATTCAATAAGCCGTAGGCTTGTTTTAAAATGAAAATGTTACCCCTTTTTTGCAGCAGTGACCTTACTTCCGCCTTGAGGATTAACACAATGCACAGCAGCATCTGCAGTCAGTGGAACTGCCCGAGAGCATGTGAAGTTTGGAAGATCCTGGCTTTTTGCGTCAGGTTGGAGTTTTCTCACAGAGGTTTCAATTCATTTCCTTCCATTTTCTTTAAGTGTCTATCAGCTCTGCATAACACACCATGCTCGTTTCAGCACCCAGCCTTTGTGGCTCCCAAATATCCTATAAACATCCATTAAGTCCCACAGCTCCCCATGGGGATAGCAGAAACGTGGCTCCACTCCAGGTGCAATACTGAAGCTGCAGGCTGCAGCTGTGCCACAATGCAGAGACAAAGTCAGGACTAAATCAGATTTAAGTCAGACATTTGTTTCTCTTCAGACCTCGTTGCTGTGTATGACAGTAGCTAATTTAGACACACCTGAGCTAGGTGTAATTAGCTGAGTGTATGAGGTATTATTCAATATATTATTATGTGAATGAGATAATAATTTTCCTATGGGTTTGCATAAAAGAGCAAGATGAGGAGATGCTAATCTGTACTTCCAGCTCTCACTCGCCAGCTTAATATTAACATAATGACATAATATATTATATGTTATATCAATATTATATTAATATCTGTAATAATGCAATAAGAATACTAATAATATTTGCAATTAGAAACCCTCAGGACTCACATAACCATATGCCTACCTCCTTCCTGAAGACCCATTCATCCACCACAATGTGACCTCAGGCACAACCTGACACATCATCAAAGTACCTGAAGTGTGAGCTGATTCACCATAATTTCATCTGTACAGCCCCATTCTGCTCAAATTCAGTTGTCCAAAAATCCCATCCTCTTGCACTGGGCTGTGCTTTCATGATCACACACTGATGATGAAAGAAGTTTTCTTGTCAAGCATTGCTCAGCATGCTCTGCTCTGCCATTTTTTTCTAGGGTCTCTTTCCTGCCAGTATTTAATGGTGTATGGTGTAAAGTGTTTGGCAGTATCTTGAGCATGACAGGTGTTATTTACAGCACACCTCTGTATTATTTCAATAGCCACGGTAATGCCTTCCCTCCTGACACCCTTCCTTTTGACCAGCATCAGCAGCACAGACAGACTGCTGATGCCCTGCTGTCTGCCTGACTTTGGCATCATAGGCAGAATGCTGCCCACATTATCCATGTAAGGCACTATGCATGAGATTCTCTCAAATATCACTGCCAGCAGTGGAGTCAAGAGGTGGTGCAACTCTTACCCACTTTCAAAGGGCATTTGCACAACTGTCTGTGGCTGCCAGATGACCTGGTCATCAAGAGTCTCTGGCAGGCCACTAGAGCCATGGCATTGCCTGTGATCCTAAGCAATCATAAGCTTAGGATGTTTGCTGTGCATGGTTAGGTGAGTCGCAGTATGAGTGCATCATTGCTCATATTTGCTAGTGCTTTAGTAAAGCTCTAGTTCGCAACGTGTTGTCAGGCTCTGGACAGGTGAGGCTGCCACCGTGCCACAGTGAAACCAGGCATGAGCACCTTAAAGCTTGGACGAGTAAGTAACACAGCCACTTCGGGGACCTATAACAATATTACAGAAGCAGCTGAGCAGTCCTGAAGCTTGGTGGGGTTTTTTTCAGCTATGAAACTCCAGGTGAAGGGAAGGTCAGAGAATTTGGTTTTCCTCCTCAGTTTTCTATTATGTTTTACTCATACTTTCATACAATAATTTCTATGAGAAATGCACACCTTCCAGCAACTAGCAGAAAATTCAGATAATGAAGACTGCAGCTCCTGATAAAAAATCTTCAGGAATGAATTAGCCCTAGATAATATTCATCTTTGCTTTTAAAATCATGCTTATATAGAAGGAAAAAAACTAGCTGATTTGAGAAATCAGAGATCCACTACAAATTACAAGCCATGAAATACCTTGAAGGTGAAAGTTGAAACATTTTTAACATAAGATAAGGGAGCCACATGTCTTTGTTTAACCTGCCCAGACATGTTTTTGTAATAGAGCAGCTTGGTACAATGATATTTCTTATTTCAGCTGTCCATTTGTCACAGTGGGTTTTCTTCCTGAGGTAGTAGCATAGAAAAAGACTGGGATTGGGACCTCAACAGCTCTGCTCTTTGTTCCTGTCTGTAACTCTGAAGATTCTTGTGTTCCCTGATACTACATGAATTCCAGCATACAGACTTTCTCCTTTCAGGTTCTGCTGTTCATTTTTCCTGATGAAATACAGAAGCCTCTGAGCCTGACAGATGTCTGGGAGCTGCTGTGGCATCCTCAGGGCCAGATGCAAAAGAAGGCCTGAAGAGCAGCTGCAGGATGATCTTACAGTGGGCAATGCCAGGTAGGCTGGAAGGAGCACCCCCAGTTTAGAAACAGCGTGGGGCCAGCCTGCACTGTAGCCACTGATGTGAGAGCAGGCAGGAAGGGAAAGTTGTTTGCTATGAATTTTTGTAAGCATCAGAGCATTGTGTCAGGATCCCATTTGTACTGTGTATCATGTCATCTCTGCTGGCTGCAAAAGCAAAACCTTTCTGTATTGCTTGCAGTTATACACACACGTAGAGACAAGACACCTTCATCAATGAAAAGGTCTCTTAGACACTAGAATAAAAATCTCAGGTTCAGGACTATTCAGGCGTATTCTGATTTGCATCTGCAACTTTCAAGAAAAAGGGTCTTCAAGGTATGCTTTCTTCCATCTCACCACACCTCTATGCACAGAGTCTATATATGTTATTTAAACCTGGCTTCTGCAGCCTTTGGGTAGCTTTGCCAAAGAATAGGGTCAGGGCAGCAGAGCTACAGGTAGTAGAGACTACAGGGGCTTCTGCATCCATTGTAGTATCCTAAAAGCTCATCTTTCCAGAGGGACATGTGCCTGTTTACCCTCTTGTTCACCTACTGAAAGAGCTGGAACAGTGAAATTCCCTCCACTGACTTTCCTCATAGACTGAGCATGAACAAGAAATAGATGCCTCTGGAAACCTAACCATAATGCTCACTGTTTCATAGCCCCAGAGCAGTCCCCACAATTCTGTGATGCCATTTGTTGCAAGTTTCTTTCTGTGTAAAACATTTTCAGATTCTCCTGGGGACAAGCAGAAGCCCAGCTTCTGCTTCAGCCCCTCTGCCACAGTTCATTCTCTGGGTCACTGTCATTACTCACTAATCTAATACATTTTCCAAGCTGATTAATTCAGGCTTCTGGTAACAAGTGGTTGTGCTCTGAGCGTGCTGGGATTCAACACCAGGCACTCGCTCCCCCTGCGCAGCAGCCTCAGCTGGCAGCAGCACATAGCTGGAGGCTGAGGAGGTACTACAAGCAGAGACAAAATACTGCTGCTATCTGGCACTACAAAGCCAGGCTCAGATAGCGTGCTGTCCCTCAGAGGTACAGAGATGAAAAAACTACGATGTGAAGAACTTAAATATTTCATCACAGACTTTGCTCCATTTTGTTCTTCATTTACATTAGTAATACACACTTTTAGATTAAAAAAAATAATAAAAAAAGTGTTCCTTGGCTGGCTTCTGGTTAATGCTTGAAATGTCAAAGAGCACCTACTTCCACCCCCTACATCCCAGGAGCAATGAATATCACAGGGCTCCTCCATCAGCCCCAGGCAGATATACTACCCTGGGATTCAAAGGCAGGCTCCGCTGTAAACACAAAGGGCCGAAGCCTACATCCCGAACGAGTACCTTCATGTGCTGGAGTAGCAGATGCTCTTTCAGATACATCTTAATACTTCACCCAGTGCAGGGTAGGGACGCTGCCAGCACACGTCTTGGCACCGCCATGGAATGCTCCAGTCCAGGGTGCTGCAAGGCACTTGGCATGGCATCCTTAGAGGAGGGAAAGGGCTTGTGGAGCCAGAAAGGAAAGGACAGAAAAATCACAGTGAATTGTGGCAACTGGGAAATGAGCTGCTTTAAAGAGGAAATATTTTCTTTTGCTGAGGGAGGTTGGGAAAGAATTAGAAATGAGAAAGAAAAGTCAAACTAGTAATGAAGCAGAGAATAACAATGGACTATAATAAAATACTATGCCATAAAAAAATCAATCTCTTATTTGGAATCAGTGTCTGAAGTAGCAGTTGTACAGCGTTTTTACACCACCTTTCTAAATGATCCTGGGACTCAAGAGGAAAATATTCCATCCTTGAACAGCTTTCCAAAGTGATACTGTACAGTTGCAGCTTCCAAGGGTAACCTGCAGCAGTTAGCTGAACACTTCACCAGCACAAACTCTTAACACCGTTCTGGTGGGGAACAGAAAATATTAAACCCCATTTAGATAGCAGACAACCCTGGAGGAGGGCTCAGTAGCTCAGACCGGGCAGGACCATTCAAAATTTAATATCAGCTAATTATTTATTACCATTTTTAATGCCTCACTGAAATCTCCCTGTAATGTTTTCAGGGCTCCCGAGCTGTAATCCACTGCAGCACCATGCCAAGAGCAGAGTCTGACACTTAAAATTACCTGTCTCAAGCAGGGGCTTGAAGACGGTGGTCTCCAGAGGTCCCTTTCAGCCTCCATTATGTTATGATTACAGGAAGAATCAATTTGCTCTCAGTGAAACATAACACTAGGATTTTTGAAGGGATGTGAGAGTTAGGTTGCCAAATCCCAAAGAACTTAGAAGGCATTTTGGTTCCTAAATCCCATACACTCTAACAGTTCCCTGGCCACTCCTTAAAGGTCAATGTCCTTTCTTCTTTAGCCCAAATGATCAGAAACCTGTTTAAACGAAAGTTAGAAACCCTGCTGCTCAGTGACCAGGAATCAGTCTGAATGCTCTTATCAGTCTCTTTTAGTGCTATAAACGTGTTGCTAATTGCAAAAGTGATACAACTAAAATTGCTAAAGGGAGATTATCCTAGCTACAAAACGCCACTGCGCTTGATGAAATCATCTGCAGGAGCTAATGCCTCGATTAATTTTTCTAACATCTGTTCAGAGTGCAGCACAAGAAGGCTAAAGCCTTGCATTGGTGATGTAAAATAACAGCAGCACAAGGGACTTTCTGTTCCTACCCAGGGGCAACACATTTGTAACTGCTGCAGGTAACCACCAGCAGCTTCACAGGAGGATTAGGGAGAGACGTGGACCACAGGATAGGAGTTGCTGTCTTTGCTGATAGAAGAAGACGGCTTCATGTCTGAAACATCGCTGCTGCTTCAGCGGGTGCCATGGATGGGAAGCCAAAGCTCATGCTGTATGAGCCAGAAGGTGGAAGACTGAGCAGCTAAAGAGCTTAATGAGATGATCTCCCCATGTGCTGGAAACAGCATGGCACAGGCATTTGCTACAGTGTAAGGAGGGTAATGCGGCTCTTCAAACAAATCCACCTCATCACTAGGATCAGCTTGTGTGTCACATGCACACAAAATCAGAGCAGAGGGAGGCTACAGGGATTCACCAGCTGGGGATTTGCTTCATCTGCGAAATCAAATGCAAACGGCCACTGACACAACAGACCAAAGGTCCAATAAAGAGATACAAACTCATGCTTTTCCCCTTTTTCTGATACCACGTTACTCAGGGGAATGGTCTGCAGAAAGAGGCCAACAGCGGCCAGACACTCTGTACAGATGGCCAGAGATGCTCACATAACTGGCCACAGCCTGGCAAGACAAATGTGATTACCAGAATTGAATGGGAAGAGCAGTCGTGTGGTGTATTAAAGAGCAAAGATCTAAAAGCAAAACAAAATGCTCTCCCTATACTCACTTTATCCCTGAGAAAGCATGGTGCCCTGGCGAGTCACCCTGTGCAACCATAGCATGCTCAGACGGTGCACAGCCCAGACAACTATGCCAAATAACCCAGGAACCAGGGAAGGAAATGACCATTTCCAAAGCAATTTTTAGTTACATCATATATATTTTTGAGTCTTCAGATCATCCTGAGAAGAGCTCAGAAACCACAATTTCTTCCCATTGCCACTTTCTGCAGTTAACACTCACTGAGGGAAAAAATACTCACAGTAAAGCAGTTCATCTAGTGCATACTTTGGGAACAGACTCCACTGGAGAATGTCATGATGTTCTCATGAAGGTTTCCTGGTCAGTATATGAGTAATTGTTTTAGGAGTTTTTAGTTTAAAAGCATGACTCAATATTCAAGTAAGAGTTGGTATCTCCTGTGACTAAGAGTTGCCTGTGACTGAAACATTCACAGCAGTTCTTAATGTATGCTATGACATAGGAATCACTATTTAAATTTGCTCGGAAGCCAACTGTTACCAACACCTCCAGGTTTAAGGAAGCATTTGCGTGTAGAGCTGACTAAAAACATGAGGCCCTTTATTTTAAAGAATATGAGCATTTCCCCCGAACTTGTAGAAGGAAAATGTCCTTGTTGCAGAATAAAAGCATCATCTTGGGAATGAGAAGACACCAGTTCAGTTCTCTGCTCTGTCCAGGCTTGGTGCATGCTCTCCAGCAAGTCCTTTAAACTCTGCTTACATTTTCATGCATAAAATAGAGCTATCTCATCTTTTCACCCTCTTTTTTGTTATTTTTAACCTCTCTGATGTAGGGACTGTCTCAAAGTATATGATTTGCTTAGTGCAGCACAGTACTGGTGAGTCTGGGGCACAATGGACACCTCCAATTTGTACTAACTTCAAGGTATGCAGTTCCACAGTAGCGCTTTCAAGGACTTCACCCTCTGGACTCTATGATTGCCAAGAGAGGCTGTAAATGCCCCATCCCTGGAAACATTCAAGGCCAGGCTGGATGGAGCTTTGAGCAACTTGATCTAGTTGAACGTGTCACTGCTTATTGCAGAGGGGTTGGACTAGATGACCTTTAAAGGTCCCTTCCAATCCAAACCATTCTATGACTTGCACAGATGCTAGCTGAGCTGGAGTCTTCTCACCCCACAAAGATGTTTCTGTTGTTCTTACCCAGTGAAGGAAAAACTGCATGATTACAAAACTAGAAAAGGTAAAAAACTGTACACGGTATTCCCCAGAGCTGAACACTTAAAATATCTGCAGAAAAGCATCTGGTCTTAATGTTGAAAATAATCGACACAGTGCATTTCCCATGAAATGCCTTCATATTCTGCAAGAGATTACAAGCTCAAAGGTTCAGTGCTTAATTTGCCTGAATACTCTATAAACACACATGTAACCCTAACATTCATGCCTTTAGAACACTGCACAAGAATTTCTAGGGTGAGCTACCAACTTCCATAATCCTAAATCACATCTTCCACTGGGATTTTCAGGACTGAAAGCTGCCAGTCACCTGTTAAAGGGTGCCTGCACCCTTTAAAATGCTGTCAGCAGACAGACCACAAATTGATAGACGAATGCATCTGAATATAATCAGAATTGGCATAAACCTTTCTTCAGCCTGTTTCTATGCAAGCCAGAGCCCTACAGTTCTGTGTGCTCCAGGGCATTCAGTTGACTGTGGTTTCATGTTTGCACGCTGTCCCAGCAGCCATGCAGATAAGGGCCAAACCTCCCCCAGGTTCACGGATGGGGTTTGGGGCCAGAAGCAGATGTGCTGAATTATTGCAAGAGCCTGATCTTGAGGGGTTTCCAGGGAGGCTGGAAGCAGAGAGCAGTGAAAATCTAGTCAGAGTTTCTGCCTACTTTAGAGTTTCACCCTCGTGTTGGAAAAGTGAATGAGGTAAAATCATTTGGAAAAAAACCTAAAATTAAAAAAATAAGCATGACTGTTTCTCTCCTTTCTTTCGAATGAGTCCTGTAGCTCTGCTCATTTCAAAACCACCTTTTGTTCCACTTTCTCAAAGAGACACTTCCCTTCCTGGCTCTCATGAGCCCTTTCCATAGACTGCCTGAGCCCACCACTCCCTCCTTCCTCTTCACCCTTTTCAATCTGGTTAAATTTGCTTTTTTCTCAAGTGGCACAGATCATTTCAAAACAGCCTTTCCTCCCCTTTTCATATTATCACTTTCCAGTTATTTTCAAAACTCAATCAAACCCAAAGCTTTTGCCATGATTTTAACTATCCCATTTTTCCCATTTTATGTGGGCATTTTCCCCTGCTGTTAAGTGCTTTGCAGTGCTATTAGTATAACAAATATCAGACACAGAGCTGAGCTGTGTTGTGCAATAGTGTCCAGCCTGAGACTCACCCACACATTTAGAATAATCCTCAACAGACTGGTCTGTGGGCTCCAGCTCCCCACTTGTTGGTGTGCACCCAGAAGGCAGCCTACTGTCCATTTTCCCTTTTCCTGGCTTTTTTCTCCCCATGAACTGATGTCAGTAATGAATCTAGGCACTGGCTCCATTTAATCCACAATCTTTTCTGTCTGTTTGGACTGGACGAGAAGCTTGTATTTCCCCATAAAGGCTACTTTCCTTCTTTTGAAGGCAGCCACCTTTAAAACTGAGCAACTAACATCACTCACTATGTATTACTGAGTTTTTTCATATCCTGCCAATCAGAACCTCATCTGCTCAAAACCTGAAAAAAAATAACCATAATGGTATATCTAAAACATGAGAGAAATGCACCCGGGAGTAGAGCTCATAAAAACAAAATTTCAGGAGAGACAAACTAGCAAATACTGGAAAAAGAAGAGATCACAGGACTACAGAGAAGAAAAGCAATCCTAGAGCTCATTTTCTGATATTATAAGGTTATGGGTAAATTAAATTGGCACAACTTTCCAGAATGAGCAATGGGACAGGCTGAAAAGACTTTGCTGTGGCCTCACTGGCAAAAACACTAAAATTACAGCAGATGCACAAAAAAATAGAAGGTGGGGGTGGTGTGTCAGAGAAGATGAAGAAAAATATCTTGACCGCTTCCTATTTTTGTTCAATGCCATGTAGACAAAATATATCATACAGACATCCCCTGGGACACAGAATCACCCTGCCAAACTTGCAGGGGTTATACCACGAGCTGGCTCAGCCTCCATTTCACCCCCTGGAAAGATGAGGCTGACCAAAGCTCTCAAATCCAGCTATCACCAGTAACAGAAAGTGCAAACATCCAGTATGAGTTATTTTTGAGGCTGATGTAATAGCCTGGAGACATTCCCATGCCTTTCCTGATGAAGGCCTAAGAATACTTGTGGTAGTGAGAACTTCCATGGGATCTTTCCTAAGTTGTTCTTGGAGGAACAAAAAATGGTTCATACTAGACAGAAGAGTCTATTAGGGCTAAAATTATTTGTGCATGCAACATGTTCAGGGACTTCTGAGCTTTACATGGGTACAGCATCAGACTGCAAGCAGGCAGGTAACTGCTACCTTTCTAACTGGGATGTTACACAAGGAGGAGGGTATACGCAGTGGTGTGTGCCATTCAGTGTCTGCACTGCTTCAGCACCTACTGAAAGTGAGGAGGTGCCATACCGGGCCAGATGTGGTTGGGATGCTCTCCTGTTTCCATGAGTTCTTTCACCTGTTGAGGCTGGTGCTGCGCACAGGCAGATCCATAGAGGCAGTCCACCCAGAGGGGATCACCACCCAAAAGAGAAAAGGGAAGAAAAGACAAGGGAAGAAGCAGGTAGATGGTAGACTACAAATAACAGACAAGGTGATGCATTAATTAACATGACAGCAAGCATTTTCATAACAGAAAGAGCCTAAGTACTTGGGTTTGGGGTTTTTTTGTGGAGAACAAGCCAATGAGAGCTTGAACAGACTTTAGAGAACTACTGTTTGCAACAGGCATGTCATTTTTGGAGAAATACACACCATCACTCCCTGGAGGACCAGGCAACACCCGGGCGTTACCGTTGAATTGAAAGTTTCATGTTGAAATGTGAGAGTTCAGCCCTTGGAAAAAAAAGGTTGTAAATGTCTGCCTTAGCTTTTATATTAAAAGCCCCTGTTGAAGAGGGGGCAGAAATACATGGTATTTATGACTCAACTTAAATGGGCAAATCCCACTTCCTGCAGTGCACACACACCACATTGCAGCATCCTGCACACAAGGTGTCAGGCTGTCCTGCTCAGCAATAGGTACAGTGACGATAAATGTCATGAGATGAGGTAGTTTATAACAAGCCCTGCAAAGCTCACAAACTGTTGCAGTTGCTGTACAGACTGAGGTTATTGTGACTATGTAATTTAAGCCTCAAACTTATCCTTAGTCAGAGAATACAACAAAATTAAAAACAAAACCCCAGACACACATAAACAAGTAAATCTCTGCCAAAACTAAACTTGCAAGCAAAAGTTATCAGACATTCAAGCCAAAGTCAAGCACACAGTGAGCAGATATATCTAAGTCTAGGTGCTTTATGAAGCCAGGAAAATATGAAGGTATAGTGGGGCTGTGGGAATGTTTTATCAGGGATATTTCATCTGAGCACATTTCATCCCCACTTGGTGCTTGCCTGTGCTGTGCCAGCTGGCAACCACATCGCAGAGCCCTGCAGCCCTGCCGCTGCTCCTCCCCAGAGGCCACACCACTGCCAGGCAGGCGGACCCAGCCTCACTCACCCTGCCAAAAGCTACAGGCAGTGAGGCAGAGCCTTCGCCAGGCATGTGGAGCCAGGGAGGGAAGGGACAGTGTGGCAAGGATATGGCCCCTTGACTGAAGAGCTGGACTAGGGCAGCAGGTATGTCACAGGGGATGCCTGCCAGCAGGCTGGCTGCTCCCATCACCAGTAACGTGGAGACAACATGTCCTTCACTGTACATAGCAGCTTGTTAGTGACTTTCACACCAGAGAGACATCCTAAGCAATAGCAGAGCCTGGGAGAAACCCAGCGGGAAAGCCACAGAGAAAGCTCAGGGAGCAATGCCTCTGCTCAGAAGGAATAGATAGTTACTGGGGGATTAGTATCTCATGGCTTTTTTACTTAAAGAGCTAGAAAACTTGGTTCTAGCTCTGGGTGAAACTGGGCTGTGAATAGGTCACCCCACTTAGGAAAGTGGGGTGAGTTTTTGCACTGGGTAGTTTAAAGTAAAGCATTCAGAAAGGTAGCCACAAGGGTTACATGGCTTTCTTATGTTGCTTGTGTTGTAGATTGGTTTTGGTCTGCCAATGAAGTTTTTCAGTACCTTTCACTACATTAAAAACAAGAAGCCAAAGAAACAAAAGCCCTGTTCACCCGTAACTCACATCACACCCTTCACAGAAACATAGGAATTAGTATTTTCCTTTTCAAACATCCACAAAGGGCTACCAAGCAATTCAGAGGCCTCCTCTATCAGTAACCACCAAGCCAGGCAGACCCCTCTGACTGCTCTTTTCCCAGTACTGAGACCAACATTTGGTGACTGAACTGCTTCTAGAGGACATTAAGAGCTTCAAAACCTGCCACTTCCCTTGAGACTATTTCAAGGGAATCCTGGGAAGTTTAGAAACTGAGATGAAATGGCAATTGCATGAAAGAATCACTGCAGGAAGCACCTTCAAAACTAGAGGTAGTGAGCTCATGACTAGGCACAGCTGAAGCTTCACGTGCTATAAAATGCCCTTTGGATGATTTTCTCACAGGTCAGTAGGCTTCAGCCTTGAGAATTGCTATGAAATAGTAAGAAGCTCCCACTCAATAACTATGAACAAACTGATGGTACCCCAACAAACAGGAGAGCAACAAGGTTGAGATGCCTCCTAGTTTGGCATCTTTCCAGGTACGAAAATCAGGAGGGCAGCTTTTCTCTCTGCCATGCTTTAACTAGCAGTGTAATTCTGTGCCACCTCAGCACAACTGGGCTCTTTCCATATGTCTTTCTTGGGAACCTAAGAAATAGTTAAATATCTGCGAGAGAAAGATGCTACTGGCACAGGGCTGACACCTGCCCTTCAATATGTATGCCCTGCTCCTGCTGTCGAGGTAAATCAATGTTTAATGCAATGGCCTTGACAGAGTGCTGTTAATAAAGATGCAGAGAGCAAACAGAAACATCTGAAATAGCAAGGCCACGTCTCATATAACTTGCTCTTCAGGGATCTGATCTATTTTGTGGTGAATTTATGGCAAGCATTTAAAAAATGCATAAATAAGGGCCCCATCTTGGATCTCTATCTCGGATAACGTTCTTTTCCACCTCTGACCACATCTCAGGGTAGTGTGGAGAGCAGAACACACGTGGCTGCCCATTTGCCCTGACCACTGGTGCACAAGGGAAAGGGGAGCAGTAATACAGGACCCTGGTGTCCCTGCACTGCCTGAGGGAAAAGGAAGGAGTGGTGTAGGACCCTGGTATCCCTGCAGTCTATTTCTGCTACTGGCAGTGCTTGGCTGCATGTGGGGGACACTACCTAACCAGTGTGGGATGGACCTTACTTACATCACGTATCTCTGTCCTTTGCACAGGTTACCTTCTAGAATAAGTTGTCATTCACAGTTTACCTCCCTATTAGAATATTTGTTGAATATAGAAGCAAAAAATTATACAGCAAAAGACTAAGTGGTAGTTTATGCATGCATAAATCTTGTTAAAATAGGTATCTGCTGAAGCAGAGGGAGGTTTTGACCCTTTAAACCAGTAATGGGATTTGTGCTCAGAATTTCAACTTGGTTTTCTGAAAACCTGTTCAAATAGCATTTAATAAAAGCCTGATTTAGGACAGTGAAAATGTGGATCCAGAACACAAACCAGGCAGGTCTGGGCTGAGCTGCACACAACGTGAATCAATAGGCCAGGGCAACAGCAGGGACCAGGCAACACCAGGGGTGACCTCAGCCTCATGGTCTTCTGCTCAATCAGGATGCAGCTCTGACCCCATAAATAACAACATCTGGATTATACATCACCTATGTCTCTCTCTTGCCATTAATTTCTTCTCTCTGCCTCAACATCTCTCTCCCCTAAACACTCTCAAAGCCACACGCACCTCTCGCAATATAGCCCTGCCCTCAGATTCAAATCTGTACTTCAAAAATCACCTCTTCCATGACTCCTCATTGTTAATATCCCCAACAATCAGTTTTCCACTAAATACCTGAATTGAATTACCTGACTGTTGTCCAGGCCAGATAAACCCACAGGCCTATACGATTATGAACACTAGCAACACAGCTAATTCTTTGCCTTGTAGGCACCATGCTCTTTAAAGAGTTTATTAATATCACTAAATAATGGTTTATTCTCTGTATTAAGAATAAACAAACCCCCAAAGATTTTTTCTTTTTCAGTTCAGGAATTTATCCAGACATCTGGATGCTTATTTGCAGCTTCTCCAAATTTTCTTGGCCTGCACATTGTGCTGGAAATCATGAGATTTCCAATGGATTTTTGGTTTTTATCCAATTGGAAATACTGCAAGAGGAGCTTTTCCTCTCAGCCTTCCAGGATTTCTAGTTCATGTGCCGGCTGGAATCAACATATAAAGAGGAGCATAAAAAGAAAGCCTTGATTAAGAAAAGCTGAGGAAATATTTGTACTTCAAAGGTATCTTTTCAGCTTGGGGTGACAGTTCTAATTATTTTCTAATGAAGCAAAGCTGATGAAACCTTACTTTGTGTGACTGTTTAGATAACCATTCATAGAAGACTAGGACACTGAGGATGCAAGATCTAGGCTTTTGCCAAGCTTGTGTTTATGATCAGTTAGTGTGTCTGATGGGTGTCTGAATTACCCAGTTTTGAATTAGAGATGGATTCTTATTTCAGTTTCTGAGCTTCTCTATACTCCAGTCTCCACACTTCTCCCAAGGACACCTGCTAGGACTGCTTTTGCCACCTATTTTGCAACATCAGTGGAAAGTGAAAAGATCACTGCTTTGACCTCAGTGGTGCTTTTTCCCATGCCACTCTCCAGCAAAAGGATGGAGAGAAGTGGACTGATGGAAAGAGAGGAAACTGTGGCTATGGAAGGGCAAGATAGAGATCAGAAATGCTCGTGTGACAAACAAGGGGATATGAAAAGGAGGAAGAGGCTGAGGAGATATAGTCTGAGATAATGGAAAAAATAACAAACACATGGCCTCCCCCTTTCTCCAAAATCACCCTAAATCTGGAAAGATACAGCAAAAGATAAAGCATGAAATCCAACCAGGGGATGGTAGGGAAAAAAAAGGGGGAGAAACAGTAGGAGCTAGGGAAACATCATGCCAAAGTGGAAACAAATAAATGGTCTCCTCCTATAGAGACACAGCCTACATTTGTTGGCTTGGTAGCGCCCTAAGGTACTCAGTTACCACGTAAGCAGGTCAGCTTTAGCACAGCCACAACAGTTCAATACCAGAACCCTGCTGGAAATTACTCTTTGTACATCAAGTTGACTTCCAGGAAATCTGCTCTTAGTGAGCGTATTAAAACAGGATTCCAGGAAAACAGATGTTGTGCACTTGGAAGAATTTTGCATTATATTTAATTTCATCAGTGCGTAAGGAATCAACAGCAGGTTTCAAATAATGTGGGCTCTGAAAGCCATCAACACATTATCAGCAAATTTAGGATATGAGGCATGGAGCACACATTCAAGGTCACCAGCAGGTGATGTTGCAGACAAAGGCAGATTAGACATCCCATGTCTACTGTGCCCCTTGTTTTCCATGGCTGTTCACCCATAGCTGATCAGAGAACTTTGCTTTTGTTGATCAGAGTAAGTGAATGCAGTGTCATTTCTTTGAAAGCAATGCCTGTCAGTGTCACCTCGGGAAAACAGGGATACTTGTCTACGAAGGGACAGGGTTTTTTTGTGGAGCACAGGGAACAGAAGGTAAGCAGAATTTTTGTTAGTGCTGTTGCTGGTGTGAAGTCTGCCCTACACCGAAAGGCAACAGTTGTTACATGGTATTTCCTATAAAACATAAAAAGCCTCTGAAACTTTAGCTGAGAATCATTCACAACATGTCTAAGACTTCCAAAGCCATCAGAGCAAACCAGAATTCATTAAGAGAGAAAATAAGATTGTAATTAATTAACTTATTGAAATTATGAATCAAGGACTACACAGGAAAGGCTATGCATCACTTTGCAAGTTATTCAGTTAATCAAATAACTGGACAGAAATATTTGCATTAAAAATTACACTAGAAAGTGCTGATCACAATGTTTAATAATCCAAATTGTTATTTCTACAAACTCTATTTCAAGTCTGAGACATATGTACAAAAAGTTCCACTTGTATAAGGGGAGGTTTGGGACTGTGCCCTTAGTGATTAAAACAAAACTGTTCTCTGGAGCACCCTGACACACAGTCAGAGGGACAGTTGGAAATGCACCCCTGTTATGCCCCTTCCTACTACTGCAGAAGGCTCAGGACAATAGGATTTTTGAGACACCTCCTAAGGACAGCTGACAACACAACAAGAGGACCCTGGGACTGCAATAGCCAAAGGTCAACCTTTACATTTTCTCGATATAATTATCCTTTCCCATAAAGAGCAGTTTCCACAGGCACCACTTGAACCTCAGCCCTCAGCTCTGCCCTAGCTCAGGAACTCAACCTGGCCCCATGTAAGCTGCACTTTAGGGCACAACTGCACCAGCAGCCCTGGAGGTATCTTGGTTGCCTGGTCCAAGCCTTCTCCTGCTGTGTGTGTCGTCTGTCTTTTCCTTGGCACCCTCATCCCAACCCTAATCCAGCCCCTGGGCTGAGATTTATAGGAGGGGAATGCAGGAGCCAGCTGGCCAAGAAGCAGCCCTCACTGCACTTGGCAGTCCCCTCCCAGCCCACTCTCCCACACGTACTGGCTGTTGCTTCCTTGGATTCCAAACCCAGTGGAAGCTCTCAGGATTTTTATGTGTTCAGGATCTGAATGTTTTATCAAGCTGTTACAAACGCATTTCATTCTAGGCACATGGAAAGACACGATCCAGACTCAGTCTCACTTCCTAGCCAAGTGAAGGTTCCTCTACTTTGCCTAAAACACTTTAATTTTATTTTGAGTCTGTTATTTACCTAGCTTTATGTCTCTACCACTTCTGCTTTTCACTGATTTAAGACTTTTTGACTTTGTGGATAAAAGCAGCAGTACAACAGTCACACTGAGTCATGAGGTCTCTCAAATTGCTTCAAATCAGAATAATTTAATTCAGCCATTTGAAGTAAATGCAAGGTTATTAATATGCCAAGTACAGTGCTTCATTGCATCAACTTTTTCCCTGAGTTGCAGACACACTTCACAAGCAATAGACCTGTAAGGTTTTGTTTGGCGACACCAAGATGTAGTTTTTGCCCTTTTGTCTTTCCTGCTCTTTTTTTTTTCTCCATAGATCTATTTGCTAAAATAAATTGAAATTGGTAAAAGAATATCAGGCACAATTTATACTAGATATATCTGCAATTACTAACTCTGAATTAAACATATCCCTTCATGAATAATGAAGCAGAAATAGGCCAGAGGAAAAATGAGATAAGATCTTCAATCCATGTATTTTTAATTGCTTCATTATCTAAAATTTGGTATGAATAGCAGTGGATACAGTTTGCTGTTAATGCACAAAAAGAAATGAGAATTTTCAACCAAATCACAAAAGGCTATCAAAAATTAATTGTGTGCTGTGATCATTGGAAATGTAAGTGATTTTGTGGCAGAGTGACATAAAAAAATACCATTTATATGCTAATAATGAACAAGTCATATTTTTTCATTTTGATGCAAAATAAATTTTATTTTCATTTTAATGAACTGTAATGAATTACAAGCTGTTTCTTTTTATCTTTAGGTAAAAGCTGGGGGAAAGACGATGGAAGGTTGACAAAAAGACTGTCCCTAAACGAAAACAGCACAGCACGATTCTTGTTTTGACCTGTTAAACTGCTGACTTGGCAGTCCATGGTCAAAGGCTGCCTTTAAGACTCAAGGTGTGCACTGCAACAGACAAGATCTGGGAACACACTTCTTCACAGGGCAAAAAGAGAAATTCATCCACAGCAGGTGGAGGAAGCCAACCTTTATTTCCTACAAGCCCAAGCAGCCTCAGAAGGGGATCTAACATGTACTCGTCTGCATAGATGAGGCAGCTCTAAGCTTAGGGATAGCTTCTGTAACTGTTGATAAAAGCATCAAGCATCACAAGGTACACTAGATATATTTGCAGTCCCCAACTTTGAATTAAACATGTTCCTTCATAAATAATGGAACCAAAAAAAGACCAGAGGTACTAAAGAAACTGATCCAAAGCCTATTAAAGCCAATGAAATGTCTCACATTGATGCATACCATATTAATAAATAATTATAGAATAGGGCTTTTTTGTGGTAGCTCCTAGAAGCTCTAAGCGCTGTAAGGATCTTTATCACTTCAATTGCTGCACGTAATGGAAGAGATAGTCCTGTCCTAAAGGCATTACAGTGTAAGGATAAGGCAAGAGATAGCAAGTTGGAAAAGAGCAACTCAGAGAGCCCAAACAAGCCATGAGATGACTCTGCTCAGCAATTACGTGCAGCAGTCTCGGCATAGCAGCTGCTCCAACACTTCTGAAACAGTTGAGCGTGTACCAACACCAGCTGAAATCAATAGATATTGCAAACATTAAACACCCAGGAAAACCCAGCTCAGCTTTTCAAAATGAGCCAACCATAATGAAAAGCCCATCTGAAACTGCTTCTCTTGTATTTACTGCTCCTCATTTACACAAAGGACTTCCCTCAGGGTGCATGTGCCTGCCTCCATTTGGAGTCATCTTCTTTGCAGACTCACGCAGATTGCTCACACGTAATCAAATTCTAGCTTTAACTTCCTTCTTGGGGTCTTCTGCATGTTGTTTAAAACAACCTGTTGCAAACAGCTCTGCCATGACATTCAGGTCGCTGATAAATTTATCAAGTACTGCTGCACCAGGCTGCAGGTTCACGAGCATCTGCAGAAAATACAGGTATCCAGTGGGGTTTTCAAAACACCTCCTCTAGAGACCACAGTGCTTCTAGATCCCAATCTGCACTTTTACACACAATAATACCTTTAAGAAGCTCATTGCAAATACCTCCATCCCAAGAAGAGCTCTTCCACTTATTATTTGGACTGGAGTAGTAGCAGTTACACATTAATGTTTATTTATTAAACTTTGCATGAGAAATAACAAGCCTAAACTAAATCTTAGCAAAAGGATGTGCAGCAATGGACCCAAGCTACAATACAGGAAATTGTGATGAGATAATTTCACCCTGGAGCTACTCAGCCACTGAAAAAGGGATGCAGAGAGAGTGTGGGACTGCTGTCCTGGGACATACACCTATTCTGTCTTCATTTGTGCAAATATTTACTTGCATTTTTGTTCTTTTGTGCTGTTGGTTTGGTTTTTTAACCCAGCCTGACAACTGATTTCAAAATAAGGAAACAATTTCATGGTAAATATTTCTGATTCTTCACTGAAATTTTAGTGTTCCAGATCTCCCACAGAGCTGTCCCAAAAAAATAAAAAGGGAAGAAGTTAAAAATGGGACAAAAGTATTAAAATTTTGCTCTATAGTTAAAATGGCACTAAATGTTTCTAGATGCCTTGATCTACATCTCACTTAAAGATCTAGCCTGTGACTTTTTGGATGAAAGGGAAATGTGTAAACTCCAGCTAAAAACTTCTGGTATTAAAATTTGTCCAGAGAACTGTGGAGGGTAGCATAACATAGAAAAATATAAAAGAAGACAAAATTAAACTTCTAAAAGAAATAACTTATAATTATTTTTAAAAAGGGAAAATAAAGGCTGTGATAACAAGGCACTGATCCAATAGACAGATACGTAATGTAGAAGATGATAAAATAGAGAAAGAACTATATAGTATTGATATGCAACAATAATTACATTCAGAAAACAACTTTTAATCCTGAAGCTTTTGAGGAATTTATTACTAGGTGTAATCAGTGATGAACCTGCCCATCAAAAATACAGAAATAATGCAGTAGCAGTCATGGTCTGAAGAAAAACTCATGTCGGGGGCTGGAAGAAACTCCCTTTGATGAATGTAACCTCTCTTTGTGACAAAAGAACTGTGCGTGAGGAAGCTTGTATTTGTTAGCATATTGACTGCAAATCAAACCCACCAAGGTGGCTTTTATGGAAGCAGATGTTGGCGGATACCCATTCAGTGTTAATGGCAAACAAATCCAAAGCATCAGCTCTACACCCTCTGGGAACTGTGTGTGTGTGTCCCAGGGTTGTGTCCTTTCCTTGTGGCAGTTTGGTGCTCCTAGATTGGGTGTCATACAGAAAGATATGTTGAAGTTCAACTATAAGGTATTAAGGTTGAAGAAAGAGAAACTCTTGGCCAACAGTATAAAATCACTCAGAACAAAGAAACTAATTATCTTCAAACAGGCTGGTGAAGGAGCATGGCAGATGAACACCCATGTTTGCAAATATAGGTTCATTCCAAGTCAAATACAGCAAAACCCAGGTGCAGAAATCCATAAAGTTGTAAACTTTGTGGATTTCTGCATAAAAAAGAAATCCATTAAAAAGATTAAGACTTCTTATGGAAGGAGACAACTCAATAGCCCAAGGCTTTCATAGCACACCATTGTGAGCTCATCCCAAACTATAGATGACTGTCAAGGATAATGCCCAAATCCTTGGTTTAACTAGCTACAAAATACCACACTTGCACTTCCAGGAGCTGTCCAGTCCCCAGCACTGTTTATGCCTTCAGAGGTTATTATCAAACTTACAGATTATATATGTTTTCCTTTCTTTCAGTGTCTGCTTTGATTTTTTACTTAAGCTAAATATTAAAATTTCCAGTTGCTGCAGAAAGGAATAGTTTAATACCTCATTTGTCTTTCTCCTTCCCATCTCTGGGATGTATTTGATACTCACACCATGTTTGACAAGATCTCCAACACAAAGCTTTATTGTAAATCCTGTTGGTTTACCCTAATTATTTCAATTGTTATTGTGAATTTATTTGAAAGTTAATAAAAGAAGAAAATGACAAGAAAAAAGGAATTTGACAAAAGACTATCTAAATGAAGCTTGAAGAGGAATGAACTGTTTTCACTCTTGGAAATGTGCATAAAAAGGCTACGTAAGCAGTAACAGAAAAATAACAGATGTCTACAAGAAAAAAGCAAAACATGGGGATATGAATAAACACAATTTGACTCAACCAATTAGAAACATTTGTTTAGTCCAACAATGAAGCTTTGATAAGTGTAAGAATTTCTGGTTTAGCTACTGCCTTGACATAGTTACTGAAAATTGCTCAGATTTTTAAGGATTTGTCCTAATCACATAAAATTGAACCATCATTTTCTTTGGCTGCTATTATGCTCAATAGGAAATCTAGCCAACAAGAGACATGTAAGTCTTTATAATGCTTGAACAAGGAAGACTGACAATTCACTTCTCAATAAGACATAATGAGTCAGATAGAAAGTGACTTCTTTGTTCGCATTTTTTAGGGATATTAAAGTATAGGTTTTCTACAAAGTCTCCACATACATAATTTCCAAAAATAATTCTGTTATTGTATTTTCTGTCCTTAAATTTTTCCACTTTTTTATTATTGTATTAAGGTTGTACACTTTAAGAAACAGAATTAGGAAAAGAGGCAAATATCTCTCTGCTTGACACACTTCTGCCTAACAGCTTTTTTCAAGAACTAACAGTAGCCAAGTTTTTTGGGCTACATTGGGCCCTGTCCCTGACCCAGCAGCATCAACAGAGGAATTGAAGGAAACTTTTCTAAACAAAATCTGCTTTTATATCAAGGAAGGGCTGCTTGCATCTCAGCTTTATGTAAATCAGGCAGGCAGGAGCTGACCTTTTGAGCTGCAATCCTCAGGAGCAAGCAGGGCTTCCAGGGTCACAGGCTACAGCTGCTATTATTATACTCATGCAAGCAGTGCACACTTGAAGAAGAGATTGAAACGTTAAAGGTTAGCCATATCTAGACATCAATGGTCCTTATGGAGGATGAATTCAGAAGACCTCACCTTACGACATGGAAGTGAAAAACAGTTTGCATAAAGCCTGATCCCTTCTTGACCACTATTCAGTATATCATCCTCACTAAGAGCCAGCTGCTCATGTATCAAGGGCTTGCAATGGTCATTTATCACATCTTGTGCATGCATGGATCAAAGCCCAGAAATGAATCAGAAGCAAGAATGGCAGGAGGGAAGAACACCCTTCCCACCCTGCTGCTCTTTCATGTAGTGCATACCAAAATTAACCAACAGCTCTGAAAAGTCTCCAGCTTCCAGTCATTTGGCACTGATTGTTGGTCCAATAATCACCCAGGCTCCCTAAGTCCATGTGTAAGAAGAATCAAAGGGATATATTATTGAACATAGTTTTTCCCTTTGAGACAAGTCTTGCTTTGTGATAGTGTGCAGAAAAGTATTGGGTGATAGATCTGGTAGTAAGGATGACAAAGTGACAGGATGTGCACTACTGTGTTGGCCGCAAATCATGCTCTGCCAATGTACCTCCAAGATTAGGTGGTCCCAAGCATAGATGGGTTCTCACAGTCATTCCGTTAACAACAGTGTCACCTTTGATGATACAGACATCTGAATTCATCAGCAACTAGGCTGAGATCTCGAATGACTGTTTCTGTTGGCTGAACATACTACAAATAACATATGATGAACCTTGTGTTCACAAGGAGGGCCTAAAATTGTCCCTCCACCAGATGAGATGTGCTTTGTATTTACTGGGTATTACCCTCCTGGTTTTCATCAAGTGCCAGGTACAGCAGCCACACTATCTATACCGCTACAGAAGATCACTTTTCTCTTACATGAAAAGTTCAGTGCATAAAGAGCAAAACAAAGCTGAGTAACAAAAATTCCAAAATAACGACTCCTTCTGCAGCTCCATGAAATCAGTTAAGGAAGAACATAAACATCAACAGATGTTGGTGTAAAAGGCCAGAATTCATTTTACATCATTTGAGTCTGCTCACTTTTGAAGAGCATTGTCTGCAGATTTATGATTCACCAGGTAGCACTCAGGATGTCTAGGCAGTTTTTGGCAACAGCATCTTAGATTGTTGGAAAAGTGAATGGAAATTGAAGGTGAAGAGGATGCCGTAAAGCCATTGGGTTATTAACTGCTTCCATTCTGAATGACACGCAGGTGCCTCCAGAAAACGCTCTTTTCTGTTTTTTCTTGGAAACACTGCACCAGATACTTTCAACACATTTCACTGAATGTCCTACTTAGAAAAAAGGTGCTTTATTCTCCTTGTTAAGGAGAAGGCCAGAGCTATTTGCCAAATCGAGGACCTTTTCAACCACTTGCTGAAGGCTCTATGACTCATTTAGAAAAAAGAAGTGACATCTGACAAATTTCGATCTAAGTAAAAGGCTTTCACCTCCCCAGATTTCCTGTTTCCTTTCAGATTTTATAATATGCTTAATTTTGGCATGTGGTCACAAGACCACCACTACTGGGTATGACCACTTTGAAACTGGTCCTTTTCAAGTGATGCGGTAGGAAAACAAGACTGCTGTGTGCACCTCAGGGCTGGTGTGCCCATGTGCACTTGCAGTTAGTTTTCACTGTTGCATCTTTAAAACAAGCAGACTCTACAAGACTAAGAAACTCCTGTAAAAATCAAATCAAACCAATATGTGGTATCTCTCACTCTTCTCACTTCTTACAAATCCTGAAAAGGCTGCAATGTATCACACAGTTATCATTAGCTGTTAAGTAATAGCTCAGGCTTTGACCAGCCATTCAGTAAGAGCAGACAGAAAGGAGAGAGAAGGCTAGAAAAGTGATATTTCTTTTTCCTTTCATGCAAAGTGTTACCACTGGGAGGAAGGAGAGAAATTTGACTTAAATTAGGACAATATGGCAAAAAAAAGTCATTTTCTTTACAAGCACCTGAAGTATGCCGAGCAGCAGCACATATCACCACACTAATCCAAGCCTTGAGAAGGCTCATTACCCAGAGTCTGGACAACAGTTAGAGCTCTCATTGAGCTACTTGCATTACTTGCCAAACATGAGTGCTCATGGACAACTTACTGTTTAAAAGCAACAAAATGCAGTGAAATGATAAATTACAAGGATCATACAGATGCCTCAGCAAAAAGTAAAACTGCAGAAAAATATAGGTATATCTTTGTGAAGGTGGGGAGGGAAATCTGTTGAAAGTAGATGAATTGAAATGTGTGTGAGAGTAACATAAAACAGATTAGTGCTTACAGCAACCATCCCCCATCTAGAGAACAGGGAGCCAAGACAGAAGAGAAGATGCACAAATGTTAAGAGATGTCTTGGCAAGTAAGTTTCAAATGCAAAATTGATAGCAATTGCTTATTTATTTAAAAAAGAATGCAATCCTAGAGGACATAAACCATCAGAGCAAATCAGCATGTCATAAACCAGATCCTTTCTTTCTTTTCCTTTATTTTTTTTTCCTTTTTCTAGGGAAATAAGCCTTAGGTGGCCTCATAACGTCTTGGTAGAATGTCAAAAGAAACATGAACATTTCAGACAGTCAGATCTTTGTGAAAGCTGCTCAGAGGGTACTATAATGTCTGCTATTTGGCAAAGAGATTTTCAAAGTGTTGCCAAGCCCCAGTCAGTTTATGGATTTAAGACCCTGGTTGTTTAAGGCCCTGTTTACAAAGCAGTGCATCATGTCACAGCATGGCAGTAAAGTTGTAAATGGCTCCCAAATTTTGAAAAACCTCTATGCCACAGTGGAATACAGATCACTGAGACACAGCCAGAGGCTTCAGGAGGAAACGTAAGCATTTTCCTACAAAATCAGCAAGCCAGCTCCTGAGCTTGTATAAATCAAAGTGACCCTTTTTCAGATAAATAGAACAATGCTGATTTAGACACACTGAATCATCACTGAATATCTCTTGAGTAACACTGGCCTAAGAGCCTCAGGACTGGATCCTCGGGCAGAACTGGATGCCTAACTCCTGCTGACTGCACAGAATTAGGTGTCCAAATCCCTTCATGGAACTGAGCCTAGGTGAAACGGCAACCTACAGGCATGTTTACAACGTGCAATATGTAGAGAGTGCTTAATTCATATCCACACTAGTTCCACATTTGGCACCAGGAGAGCAGTGACAAGCAATGCAAAGGCTAATTAGCTTTGCTAAAAGGGCTGTACTAAGGACTAATACAGATATTCCGCTCCCAGAGCTGAGCCAGTATCTGTTGAACTATGTCTTATAGACATACTCACTTGCTCGGCCCTGTTTCATGGCTTACTAACACCAGGCTAAGTTGCACATCACATTTTCATAAATGACATAAGCCCATCCATTCAATACTGCTGGGAGACCAGCAGATTTGTAAGAAATGAGGGAAGTGAGAGAAATCACATTGGGGATACCAATGAGATGCTGTGGTATCTCCATCCATGAATATGGCCCTGGTCAACTCTCTATAGCTGACCGCACTTTGAGTAGGGGTGTTGGACCAGACAGTCTCTAGAGATGCCTTCCAATCTCAGCCTTTCTGTGATTCTGTGACCACTCCATGCACAAGTGCAAATTGTAACTGCAGAACTTAAATAGGACAGGAAACCTTAGGGGGAAGGGAGATGACAAGCTTTTGGTAGTAGTAATCTTTGAACCCAACACAGCTGTGGCCAGGACACCATGTGCAAAGGTAGCTCCATGCTCCAGTCTGCACTCTAAGCCATGCATAGTACCGTGAAACCAGCCAAGATAAACCTCAAAGGCATCAAAGTTATTACTGGCATAATAGATGGAAATACAAAATAAAGTAGGATTTAAACCAGCACCTGATGGGGTAAGCAAACTGGGACATAATTGGAGGAAAGAAGTCCTAATGAGTTACTCAGCTTTTAAGTTACTAGCTGTAGAGTTTCATTACAGTTTTTCATATAAACTGAGCATCAAAGTTCCTCCTCTGGTGGCAGGAAGAGAACAGATAAAGCTCAGAACTCTACACAGCTTGCTGCCTCTTTCCTCTGCTGGAGAATGATAATTATCTCAGGCCTGCCTACTACTGTAGAATTTATCCCAGATGGTGTTAGTACATCCACTGTTCTATACAGCACAGAGTTTTTTCATCCACAGATCTCAAAGTGCTTTAATGTGGGGAAGGCAAGCAGACCTCTTTAAAAGACTTAAAACTCTCTTCAAATCATATACATTTTATGATGTATTAATTACTCTTTATACATGATTGCCAGAACTCAAGTAAATGCTTGGCAAGTCCTATAAGACAGAGGGAAATTTCCTTGTATAACCTGTGAGGAAAAGAGCCAAAACACCCCAAAAAGGAGCACGGGACTGTGCAGAGCCAGTAAGAAGGATGCTGCAGTAGCTCTGACCTCTTTGCCCTGTACAAGCTAAAGACTGTCTTCTCAGTCCTGCCTGAAGCATCAATCACAGATGAGTTACAGCAACCTCCCTGGTCTGAAGCACCATGTGGTAGGGTCTAATCCCTCACCCAAACTATTTACTGACAAACAATGAAAAACCATTTTTTGTTCACCTGCTCCACACCACCACTGATTTAAAGGAGCTCTGTTTTATCTTCTCCTCAGTGATCTCTTTTCCAGGCTGAAGAAATGTAGTTTTCTCAGGTGAAAGCTATGTAATAATATTCATGCCTGTCTCCATACCAGTCCTACTTGTATCCTTTCTGACATGAGGACTCTAGCTGCATACTAAATTAAAGAGATGAGCGCAGCTTTATACAGTAGCATAATGCTACCTGCTTTGTTCTCACTTTCTAATAATTCTTAAGAGTCAATTTGCTTTTTTGACTGCTGCTAGAATTAGCTGATCCTTTCAGAGAAATATTCCCAATGACTTTGAGAGCGCCTTCCTCAGTGGAAATAGCTAATCTGGAGCCCATCAAGGTGTATGAATAGTTAAGGTTATTTTTTCCCCTGTGTGTATTTGTTTGCATTTATCAATACTGAGACTTTAGCTCCATGCTGCCACCCAGTCATTTTTAATCATGTTTATTCTGCAGTCAATTTTAGCTTTTACTACCTTGAATATTGTTTCAGTAAATTTTATCATCTCACAATTAATCAGTCAATCAATCCTTTTTTCAAGACTATTTATGAATGTGTTGAATGGTACGGGTTCTACCTAAAATCCACAGGAAACCCATCACCAGCATCCCTCCACTGTAAAAATGGTAATACTTATCATTTGCTTCCTGTTCTTTAGCCACAGTGCTTTCCGTCTTCATTTTTGAGACCTTAGTTTCTTTGAGTGCCTTTAGTGCCAGACTTTGTTGAAAGTCTGACAAAAGTGAACAACATCAGCTGGATCACCCTAATATGTACATTCTCCTCAGAGAATTCCCATTTCTGAGAATACCTTTCTTTTGTACAAAACCTTCTTTGACTCTTTCTCATCGTATCACGTGTATACATGATTCTTCAGCTTTGATTTTTACTATATCTTCTATTCATTTGCTTAAGTCCTACCTACTGTATTATTTTTTTAGCTATTTTCCCTTAAGTCTCTTAACAACTGAATTAATACTCATCTCTTGCATATTTGAATGGTCACAGCATAATCAAACTCTGTCCTTTCTTTGTTATACTCTATCAGAAGCTTTTGTCTAATTCTCTTCACCCTCCCCAAAAGATACAGAACTTGTATGATTTTACTGCTAAAGAAGCCTGCATGATGCATTCTTACGCTCCTCATGTTTCAACCTCTTTGCTTTCTACTTTCTGTAGACTTTGCTTTAAACCCTGCCTTAAATTCTTAGAAACATTAAATGCACAAAAGAAGCCTGGTTTGGATAGTACCCATCCTTCCTGTACAACCTCCCTCCAGTCTAAGATGTTCTCCATTTCCAAATTAATTTACAATTAAAAAAAATCCCACTTCTTCACCATTTAGAGAGAACTAAAGCTTGTATCAACACACTGATCATTCACCTAGCCTCGGATGTGGTACTGAAAACGTTACAGAATATGCTGCCAGGAAGGTCTTGTCTTTAGCCTCCTGCTTAGTATACTGCACTTAAACTCCCACTTATGAGACTAGTTGTTGATATGGGTCTTGATTTTCGAAAACCATACTGTCCCAGCATTACAGCCCATCTGCCCATTCCAGTGGGACATTCCTCATGGTGAGAAGATCCCCTGGCTGGTTGACAGTTCCTACCTCATGACCTGTTTCTATTTCCCTGAATAGATGCTCTCCTGCCTAGAGGTTTTTCTCCTGCCTAGCAGTGCTGGGTTGGAGGGAGGATGGCTCCACCATATCCCTGCAAGCCATGTCTACATATCTCCTGGTCTCCCTAAGCTGCACTACAGCTTAGCTATTGGCACCTCCAGTGACAGCTCACCAACGACCAGGAATTCCCTGCATTACCTGGATGCAGAAACTTTCTGTTAATTAAATATGTTTTCCTGATGTGTTTTGGATACAATCAACTGAACCCTGACCAACATCTACCTCCCTTTTGTCTTCCAGAGGTTTTTAACTACCTTCTTCTCAGAATTTATCTGATTTTTTTCAGTATTTTTGTAAAGATTTGGGTATGAAGAACCCCATAACTGCTGCTCTTTCACTCAATTCCAACAAAATCCTGTCTCCATTATTAATGCCAGAACTTTGTGCGACCTTAAAGATATTATGAATAAGATTAGAACAGAGTTTCTTTGACAACTAGAGGTGATTAAAAGCCTCTTCAAAGTAATTTCCTTTACAGACTGACAGCACATACGCCTTGCTATAGCAAAATGCCTCAGTCAAAATGATGACATGTGTGTGGTGATTTTAAGTTATATATTTACTTAATCTTTGAATATAGAGGGTCAAAAAGAGAACGACTCCTTAATATGACTTCAGCACTTGAGAAGTAAAGGTTTTGTTTTAGTTGAGTCTCAACAAGGAACATAAATTATTTTATTAGGTATTTCTGGCCCCTTGCTTTCCCTTTTAGACAGAACAGCAATATCTGCTTTTTTTGTGGTTGAATTTGCTGAAGGTCAAAAAAAGGTCTTCGATTTCTGCCCTCTGCCCATCAGTATCAGGAAATCACTATTTCTATTCTGTGTCATGGCCCAAGCCCATACAATAGTAGCTTCTTGTCAAGGAATTTGAAGTTGCCTTTAGGTTAGCCTCTCTGAGCTTCCCCAGGAAGAGAGAGTTGTTGCTAACTAGTCATTAACTAGACAGGAATATCAAGAATAGGATGCTTTAGTGTCAATGATAGAGAACAATAAAAAGAAGATTTCTTCTGCAAATAGGCTATTGCAGCCCTGTTGGCACCAGTTGTACACAAGTGCCTTTTGCAATGAGAAAAATGCTTACCATTCTCACAGTTTTTACTGAACTCTCGCCTTTCCACTGGCAGAAGTCCACAATAGAGTCTGGTATAAACTTGACATGAGTGAGTAGAGAACCAGGGCACATGTTTTCAACTTTCTTGAGCTAAGACTACAGTTCAGGCTGTAATAATGTGAATACATTAACTCTAATTTGCAAGAGGCATATGTGATATTACTTTATCAACCAATGTATTTATAGCACAAGATCAGCCCTCCTTGTCCAGAGTGTCTATCTTGCACAAATTGATTTACTTAGCTACCTATAGAAACCTGCAAGCTCTTTATTAGGTGTCTTACAAAGAACTTCATTACTGTGCAATTCATGATGTGAGGGGTTCCTCAAACAGCCCTCCACAACCATTTTAACAGTCTGACTCTTAAAAGTGAGGTTAGTGAGACTCATGTTCAGGAGCTGAAGAGGCTCAGTGCTACAAGGGAACCAGAGTATGTTCTCAGTTTGGGAGAGATGTCAGATGAGTAGTTAAGCACCAGCTACCCTCCAAACTCACTACACAAAGAGGCACAGAAACACCTCTTCAATTTACCACACTCTCTAATAAATTTAGAATTTAATTTTTTTGAGAGTGTTAAAAACCTTCACAGGGTTTTCTTTACAGCCTTCTCTCAATGACAGCGATACCCAAGTTCTTTTGAGCATCATTCATCCACTAGAGTGCATATCTTTAACATATAACACATCACCTCAAAGCTGAAGGGCTCAGAGCATCTTGAAAATTGAGATATAGGGAGAAAGGAATGCTTACAAGATAAAAGGGATATTAAATTAAAAGGGATAAAGCCAAAGGGGTGTTTATGTGCTGGCAGACAACCATAGTGCAGCCAGAGCAACCAGAGCCCGATGGCCCTTCAGACCAACTCCTACTTTAAGTTTCCCACTGACTGCCTCTCAATGGGAAATGCTCAGCTTGCCAGATCACTGATTTGCTGTTAATGACACTGGCTACACAACATGCTCTGGTGATGTTTCGAGTTACAGGACACAGCAATGGCAATCCCCTCTAAGCACCATTAGGTAGTTCTCTGGATGGATACAGTCCTGAGGGACCCGAGGTGCTTAGTTGGTTAGGTGGCAACTGAGAGCTTTGCTGCAATGGCTAGGAAGCCTCAACAACAGTATCTAACATCTTTTGTGGATTTAATTACGCTTGCTACCCGTCACTTATTAGCATTTAGCTGGAGCTAGAGTTTAACCATCATTAGAATCAGTGTAATTACCATATGCCAGAAATGTATTTAATAAGCTGTGTGACTCCACTATTTGTATTTCAAGAATAAGGTGGAAATAGTAAGCATTTTCTCTTTAATACTCCTTTGAAAATTAGACTATTAAAAGTTAATACACTATAATATACAGTATTTACTACTTCAGGTTTATCTTGCAGCACTGCAGTTTACAGCTAGCTACTGACTAGTAACCTAATTTTGTAGATGTGTAAAATGTTGCAATAAACAGATTACTGTGTATTTCAAACATTAACTGCTTCCAAGATCTAGGAATTTCTCCGTGAGCTCACCAACAAGTTTTATTGGCAGTATAACATTTACTGTGTTGACATTCCCTTTAAAATGCTGAATACATCAGAGCTAGCAAAATGCTGGGGTGAGATTACAGAGAACAAGTCAAAAATTTGATATTAAATTCTTCCCACCCTATGCCCCCTGTGTCTTTCACACAGCAACCCAAATTAATCCACAGGAGAAGTGGCAACACTTGTAAAGAAAAGTAATCACTCTTTACCAGAAGCATTCACAGGGAATTGCTAATGAAGCAGCATATTTATGCCACTGAAGTCTAAAACACAACAAAAAGCCCTCATTATATCAGGTGTTGGAAATCTTTCACTGTGGCAAGCCAAAGCAATTCAAGACCTTTACGTTTGTAAGACAAAATGAACCACTTAGAGACACTGTTGTGAAAGTCTTATTTACATTAAATGGAATCTATTGCTGTATTATTAAACTGACAACTTCTGTAAAACTTGCCCCTGAGAAAGGCATGCTGGCATCATACAGTTTTATCCAACTATTAATAGAAACTTCCAGTAGGCAAAATGAAAGTAATTAAATGAGAAGGCAATTCTTGAAGACAACAGACATTTGAACTGAAGACTCTGTCAGCCAAGAAGAGCATCTGAGAGAAAAACAAAAACAACTATAGAGACACAAACTGGCAACCTGTATCTTTAATAAATAAATGCACTCCCTGAAAAATCAGGATCATCAAGAAAGGTAAATGCATTTCAGAACAGTAACCTATATGTTTTATCAATGTTTTATCTTCTTGATCAAATAAAATTTGATCAGTTTTCATGCATCACTTATTCTAATGAGGACACATTGGGGGTTTGGTGGGTTTTTTAGTTTTGTTCTAAAATTTAATGGAAAAAATGCCCAAATGAAAAATGTTCCTACCTAATGGACATGACTGCCTTTGAGGCTGCTTCAGCAATAAGTTACTCTAAGCCACAGCTCCCACAACATCCACCAGCACAAAAGAAAAAGTGGCCTTTCCTAGGGGAAAAACAGGCACAGGAATGTACCTGTAGTTCAAGTATGAATAAGCAGATATTATTTACATGTGTCCACAAACAAAATGTCAAAAAATAGCAGTATTTTCAGTTTTAAAGTAGGATTTTTTTTTAAATTGTTCAAAACATGTGATTTGCTTAAAATAATAGCAACAAATTCAGAATAACTTGGTCATTTTGAAAAGAATAAGCTGACTTTTTCCTGAGAAATACATCTTTTACTCCCTTCATGCGTGAATTGACTCAAAGAAGGTTTTCTATTGCCACGTTTTCTTAGAAATTCACTGTTAAATGCATAATCAGTGTTATCAGCATAAAGGCATCTGACTGCTAAGCAGAACCCCAGTGATCATCAGAAACTAGGAACAAGAGTCAAAGTAACCCCTCCCTCCTGCTGCCCCAATACTCCTGGCTAACACTTCCTACCAGCAGAGTAGGAATATAAAAATTTTCCTTTTTATACACATTTTCTACGTAGTTTTCATTGATACAGGTACCAAATCATCAGTATCACTCATATCATACACTGGGTAAAGCCCAATTCCACTTCTTGTGATAAGTTGCCATGAAAAACTGCATCCATGTATACCTATACCTACAGGCCTGAACTGAGTTTCAAAAATATATACATGATTGACATTCAAGAGCCATAAACAAAATTAGTGGTTGTCATTCAAGCAGAAAGTTATTATCAGGTGGCACTAAACAAACAGGCTCAAAGCAGAATAGAAGGTTTTTTATTAATAATGGATGTATGAGTAATTTAACTAATCGCCAGAGTCAGTCTAGCAGAGCACATTTTTCTCCTCCATAAGCAAACAGAAACCTGGGAAGTTATAAGCACTGTGCTAGCAAATTAATCTTAGAATACAAATGTCACTGTGGAAAATTCCTAAATCCTTTCATTTTTCTATGTAAATTATAGGGTGATTTAATTTCTTTTAAAGGTTTAATCTGGACTTCCATCCCAAGAGCTCGAACAGTGACAAAGATAGGAAGGAAAATGGCATTGAGCCTCATAGCAGGTTGGACATGGCCTTTTCACATCCCTGCAGAGAGGGACCAGCTATCAGACTTTCAGAGAGCCAGTTCAATGCAGCAGACACTGCTCAGTGATGGATACCTCTGCAGAACAAATGTGACCAACTGAACCTCCATGAAATGGCTGCAAGGAACCATGAGCACAGATTAAATGCGGGTTGCAGCCCTCCCCTTGAGACAGCTTTGCTTTGGCTTGTAAATGGATGGGTTTAGACAGGAGTCAAAACATGAGCGAGAGTCCTCCTGCAGACACCAGTAGGGATCACATCTGCGATTGGAGAGGGGTGGTCTGGCTGGGGACTCCAGCACCCAATTTTGCCTCCTTCGTTTTAGACCAGATGCTGATCTTAATTTCCCTGTTATCTCCATGAAAGTCACTGGGAAAACCAAGATAGCTGAACATTGAGTCATACTGGGACAATACCTATAAGTGGCAGAATCATACCCTGGTTAATTAATTCTTGAAGGTTTCTAATGAGCAAAGATGGTTTGTATTCACAGGCAGCATTTGCTCCTGTTTTATAATATATGCGGTAATTATGCAGCTGATGGAGCCTTATGTAGCTGCAAGTTCTTTCCTACACATAAATTAACAGCAGGATTTGTGTAATGATGGGATAATGAAGGCCTGGGTCATTGGTATTCATCTGTAGAAGGCCTTGAGAGGCTGGGTCAAAGACAGAAATGTTATTTGGCTAACACAGATAGAGACCATTGTTAAAGGATTCATAATCTTATTTCACTCAAGACCCATATTAACTCTCTGTGGCTGATAAAACAACTTGGGAAGGGTGTCTTAGGGTTGGGGGCTTTGGGTGTTTTTAGGTGTTTGAGGGAAATGTCTTCCTCATAAGACTGGGTCTGTGCTAGGTTTGCCCCACTGAGCTGCAGTTTGCCATGGCAGGAAGAGCAGGCTGCCTCAAGCAGCCTGGGCTCCAGCAGTTTGGGTCCCAGCACACAGAGGAGCCAGGGATCTAGGAGAAGCGCCTTCGGGACTCCTAGCTCCCTTTTCTTACTGTTTTTGTCTTCTGTTCCCCATTTGTGCTCACACTCCACAGCTCCAGGGCTGCTCCAGGGCTCTGATTTTCCCCACTGCTGCAGGACAGTTTCCTTGGCCACAGCAAAGGCTGTGTCCTGGTTGCTCTGGCAGCAGTGTTTTTATTAGGTCATGGTTAAAATTTCTTGGTGCCTTGCTACTTAATTTGCTGGTTTTGGCACAGCACATCCTTGTGCTGAGAGAACGTCTCGTTCCTCCTCTTCATCCGGAGCACTCTCGGCGCCCTGACACGCTTTCAGAGCCAGGCGGTGGGTGAGCCCCAAGGCAGGGCAGAAGCACCAGGTGCCTCCCCCTACAGTGCACAGCAGTAAAATATATTGATGCACACATGCAAGGATCAGAACTGTGGTTGGGCAACCAGGTGCTACAGAATACTTTTGGGAGCAGGAAACTCCAGGTTAAGATGCAACCTGCAGACAGCCATACTGCTGAGCAGGGCAGCTGGTAGGTGAGCCTAGGGAAAACTGAGCAGCCTTGACTATAATCAGCATCATCCAAGCAGGTCCTCAGCTTCACAGAAACAAAATTCCAGCTTTTTTACTCCTGTTCTTGTAGACAGCAGAAACTTTCCCCTCTTCCCAGATGCTTCCTCTCACAACGAACCATGTGCTCCACTCTCATTCCCCTTGCTCTGTGCTTTACAGCTGTGCTTCGCCAGGATGTGACTCCAAGAAGCAGACACAGATATTCCTCCCCATCAGCTCATCCAGACTGGGCTCTGGGATCCTTCATCCTCCCATGCCACCATCACCACCCGCTGGCATGCACAGGATGACTGGTAATGGTAATTAACAACTCCCACACAAAGTTGTGGACCCCAATTACCACCGAACAGCTGGCTGGGAGCGCAGGGAACAGCAATGCACACGGCCACATCACACAGAGCTCTGAGCTCTTCTTTCTAATGGACTAGTGGAGAATTAAAAGTGACACTTGATGGTGTCTAGCTTGTTATGTGTGAATGAAACCATTCCTTGCTATGCTCATTTTCAGTTCCCACAAAAGCAATAAATGGCCCTCCTGTGCCTTATTACCCACACAGCCTCTGCCTGTATCCAAATTCTCTCTAGCTAAATGTACCATGGCAGCCCTGCTGTAGAGGGGAGGGACCAGGGATGGAGCCCCTGAATGAGTTAAGGGAGAGCCATGCATGGATGATGGCAGTCTAAAAGAGATACTCCAAAACATTAGAGCAGGGGATTGTCACTCGTTTACACAAGACCCTCAGAGGCTTAAGTTCCTTTTATCCATTGCATTTTCCAGTGATAGCACTTTAAATAAATATTTGGTTGACAGAGATCTTTTCCTGATATGTCTGGTTTATAAAGTAGTTTGAGATCCCATGGGGAAGAAGGATGCTGTGTAACTTGGCTTAGGAACTGTATGAGCAGTCCTTTCTTACATGGTGCAGCTTGTGAGTGTAACAGTGATACCTGACATAACTGATAGCATCATTGCACTGACTCTTACAAGCAGAGTGCCTCAGGGGAAAGCCTTCATTCAATAGCCTTAATTCTGGGATCCACTTCTCTTTGATCTGTCCTATCCCAGAGATTGATAGTATGTAAAAGCACCAGTTACCCTAAAACCACTGTCTTTGACTCACATCTTTTTGTTCTTAAATGATATGATTCTATGATACATTTTCAGTCATTTACACCTTTCTATAAAGTATCTCTCCCTCCTGTGCACTCTGTTCATCACCTACAACACAGCCATCATTCAGCACCCATGCCTGCAGGCTTCCTCACATTTCCAGTCCAGCCTTATATTTTCCAGCACAGGCTTTGCTGATGACATCCTTCAACTTCTCTCGTTGCCTCTCTTTCACAGCACTGAAATGAAGCCTCTCATTCTTGGATCCTCAGAGAGCTCTCCTCACTTTTCTTCACCAGTTCTGTTCACTCTTACCTCTTTGAGTTAACACTTCTACTTGCAGCTCCAATACTGCAACAACAGAGCCATGCTAAAGTTACCTGTGGTTTGCAATCTCTTCTCCAAACCTGCAAGAAATTGATCACCAGTATAAACCAGGAAAAGACCAGTCTGCAGCTGGTACATCCAAAATCAAAATGATTAAATATTAAATCTTACTCTTCTTGGAGCCAGATTGGGATGTCCCTGTGGAAGTCTCCAAGACTTTTCATCAAGAAAGTCACCACAAAGGCTTAGGGAGTAGCATCTACCTGCTGTGAGCAGAGAAGATCTAGCTCCGAAGCCATAGGGTGTTTGAGCTCAGCTTTGTGGCTTATATGAACAGTGTGTGTGTGAACACTGTTCTCCATATAACAAAGCAAGTAATAATAACAAGGATAACCACCATATTAACAGTGGAGTTAGAATGGAATTAACAATTGTTAATATCAATGCTACAGCTAGTCATAAACATATACTGTTCACTTAGTCTTATAAAAGTCTCAGTGTCATGATTTCAGTGACTGCACACATACGAAATGCTGTACAAGAGCCACTAACATCATCTGAATATGACACAGCATCTCCTGGCACTATAACTCCAGTGACTCAGTGGAGAGGATTTAGACTTCCTTGCCATTATTTGCTTAATGAGAATACCTTAGTGAGCTTTGGTCTCTCCAGGCTAGTTCATAGAGGTATGTTTGGTAATGGTCAAATCTCTGCAAAACAGCTTGTGGCAACTGAGATGGCGCAGAAAAGAAACCCTCTAGTTACTGTACACTGCTAAAGAAATTGCTTTCTGTGATACAGAGAACTACTGGGGCAAGAAATAAGGAAATAGGGACTGAAAATAGCAAGAAAGTATTTAAAGTGTAAAATCTAAAACTGAAAAGTATTTGTGTCCATGTCTGCACAGTAATCTACATCTAAATACCTTCTGTGCAGAAGTTGTGTCATAAGTTTAGTGAAGGTAGTGAATTTTAGGGACAGTTACAGCCTCACTGAACCAGCACTTCTCATACCTTGGTAATGGATACAGGACAGAAATAGAGGCAGCTACCCAACCAATCCAGTCTTATTATCAACTCTTCCCTCCCTCCTGCAATCAACATATACATGCACACGTGCAGAAAAGCATATATCTCATTCCAAGTCAGTTCACTGGACTGTTAGAGATGCCAGCATGGATTAAGTCACTGCAAAGATATTCTCTAATAGCTCCAGAAGTTTTAAAAACAACAGAAAATATGAAGCTTTTAGTATTACTTGACCAAAGTTATCAGAATGAGATGGTTTGCTCCAATTGCTATCTCTTTGCCAAGCCCAGCTAAAAAGGTCAGGTATTGATCAGTGTTACACAAGCTCCAGTAAGCCCCAATAAGAGTAACAAACTCGCAGCCTATAGTCCTGATCCCATTGCGTGACTGGCACATAGAGATCCCTGTACAGTCCCTGTAAGCTCAGTAAGACCCATGAAGCCATGTGGGGTCTGTCATGCAGATCAGATTAAAAGCTAAGGGCCCAGTAATATCCTCACTTAAATCGACCATAATACGCTATGTTATCTACTATGAAGAGAACAGAAGAGATAATGGTTTATAGTCTCTACTTTACATACAAATTCAGCTGTACATCTGTCCAATAGTCTCTTAAAGTATTTCCAAAGGGCTCCAGTAAAATACGTTATTCTAATTCTTAATCATCCGAACATCACATTTGAAATGAGAAAAACATTGAGAAGTGCCTTAAAGTACCTTAAAGTACTCATTAAAGTGGAAAATGTCTATTTCTAACATGCTTTTGTTTCCAGGAAATCCCTCATAGTTTCATTGGCCAAACATCACATTCAGTGTCAGTTCCACGATCATTGAAATTGAATGCTCCCTGAGCACAATTCCAATACATGGCATCCGAAGTCCCTGCTTACTATCAGCTTAAAAGCAGACAAAGGTTTACAAACAAAGGAAGGTCTGACCTAACCGGTGCCTGTCATATGAAACAGCCAACACCATGACTTCTGTTGATATACTCTCTTAGGGTACATTGATTGGGAGTCAGCCTTTCTGTGCGATTAGCAGTATCGGCACACTCCCTGCAAACCAAACCATGAGCATAACGGGGTTAGAAAGTATTTAAGCCTTTAAGCCCCTTAATCTCCCTCTGAAGGTGTCCTGCTCTTCTTTTCCAATTCATTAGAGAATAAATCTGTGATAAGCAAAGTAAATTAGATTCAGTGACATTCTGCTAATTGAGTCATCTTCCTTGCCTGGCTTGGCTGGGTTTTTAATTACCAGCTAATCTCATCAATATGGTGGATGACTGGCAGCATGCAGATCACTGTCGTACAACTGCAGCAAAATAGAAATAGAAGTTCATGGCTCATTGGTTGACCCAGGTCTCTTCTGTCATACACAGGAATAAATTGGGCAGATCTGTCAGTCATCTACTGACCTCAAAGTATGGAGAACAATGAGGATAATGGAAGGTAAATAAACAAATAAAAACAGCAAAACTGCTGGAAAGATCTGCAGCAGTTTTAGGAATGATGGAGCAGGAGGGGAAAGTGCTGTGTAAGCCTGTCCTGCATCCTGATGAAGCCCTACTGAAGTGAGGGACTGGAAATGGCATGAATTGGGAAAGGGGTAATTTTATAATTGAGATCATATTCATTTTGCCCATTGCAGTGAGCAGTATGGCTCACCATCTTCCAGATGTTGCAGCACTGAGGAGCTCTGCTTTTCGCAATGTGGAAATAGCCCAGGATTTACAAAGGGAAAGCTCTTTCCTGGCACACATGTCCAGGAATACACGTCCGGACAGAGTAAAATAAATCAAGACAAATTTCTCCCCTATAAATCTCTTACATAATTACTCTTACAGCTTAACTACAAAGGTTATTATTTCTGAACTCAAATTAATGCACCCACCTCAACAGTGGCATGACCTGGGCACTCCTGCTCCAGTTAAATCAGTTAGGGGAGCAGATTTTTCAGCATCACTGAAAACATGATCTGAACGTCTTTTTTGTTTTAGTTTCACAGCAAAAGTGATCCTACTGTCAGATTAACCCAGGTGGATCCCAGTGTTCAGGGGCCGCTGGCTGGCCAAGGCATCCCAGCCTGTTCACCAACGTCTTAAAGCAGATCAAGGCTTACATTTGTCTACATCTGTTTCTCTTTTAGGCTTAGCTCTATGACATAAGTGCCTAAAATACCTTATTGCCTCAAATAAGAGATTTAAGGCAGAGATTTCTAAAGTACATTTACAAACTTTAAATCAAACACTTGCTTCCTAAAGCAAAGAACATTTCTCTCATGCTTTAATTCTTCCCAAGCCTCACACCTGTGCTGTTGGCATCAGTGGAGTTTTAGATCAACTTTAGAAGAAGCAAGTCCTGATTTTTCATTTTTCTAAGGTATCTTTGAAGCGGACAAAGCCTGAAGCTCAAACTTATCTCTTTTTATCTAGCAACAGTAGAATTGTTAGGGTAACTGCCCAAAGCAGCCCTTCTTGAGCAAAAGTTCAGCCCTTTTTGTCTCTCTAATGTAACTGTTAGTGGCTCAGTCTCTGGAAATATCCAAACAAATGGCTGTCCTGAATAAATAATGTTCTGACTGTGTGAAGTATTTATAAATCATCCATGTCATCTAGGAGCCTGTTCACTTATAACATACTGTTTCAGTGAACAGCACTGGCAGTAAGTGCTAAACAAGTCACAAAAAATGAATATGAAAGGGGTGTGAGCAACATCACAGTAAAGCCATTGAACACTGGAATTAATGTCTCTTTTAATCTCAGACAGTAAAAAAATAGGAAGTTCCCCTACCCCTCCTTTTTTTTTCATAGCATTCAATTACATAGCTTTTAAAACACCATCCTTAGAGAGCCTCGTTAGAAACATACGAGCTTTCAGAGAAGCAGAGAAAGTAACATCATGGTAAGAAATTAAATAGCTCCGTTTTTCTCACCACAAAAGACAGCAGAGCTGGCGCAGCCCTGCAAGGAGGGAAAATGGAGGAGGAAAACTGTGACAGTGAGGGTTGCCCCTGCAAATGCCATATTGCCCTTAGTTCATGTTTCACAGACCAGTATGCAAGAATGAAGAGTATTTCATTATGAAAGGCCTTGCATGTGCCTTGGGAGAGGTGTGAGGATTAACCTTGCCAGCAATCTCTGATGTTAGCCATAGGGCTGCCCAGGCCCCTGCTTGATGCCTTGCTCAGGGGCATGATGACAGAGGCAGAGGAACTGCAGGGGTAGTTGAGGAATGACCAACGGGTGATCCATGTGCAGCAGCTCTTGGGAGGGGAAGGAAGAGGCAGAGCAGCTTCAGCCTTCAGCCCAGCAGTGACAACTTTGTGCCCTACCCAACTATGCCAAAACTCTGCAATGCAAACCTTTGTGCTTGTATGGTGTCTGTCAGAGAGGGCTCAGTCTGTAACTGTTCATACAGTAAAACTGATCTTTTTATTCTGTCCATAAGCTTCTATTAAAAGCATTCCCAGCACCCAGCCAGCCGTTCCCTTAGCTAACTCAAAATCACCCTGAAAGCCTGCACCGGTACCTCTGAATTCCCCCCACTTGTCTTTAGGGCAAAGCTTAAGACTATTTACACAGTTACATAGCTGCGTATATTTTTCTTAAAGTACCTAGCTGAGGTCTGCAGACATGGCTTCCCAGCAGTCAGAGAAACTCACTGGCTGCATCTGTTCATCCAAGATGAATTGATGATTATCACACTTTGATGGGAGACTCAGAGGACATGGTGACTTGTCACAAGCTGACAACAATGCAAGGGGAACAAGAAATAATAAATCAATGGCTCAAGTCGGTTCTACCTGCCCCCCAAAACAACCAACCAAACAAAAAAATCCCACACCCATGTGAATTCTGCTCAGCAGCCAAGTCCCAGAACTGATAGAACGGGAGGGATGGAGTTGATTCTCATGACATGAGGCTGTCATGAGTCACTTCAGCAGAAATGACTGCTCCAGGAAAGTTCAAGATGAGAAGTCACATTTGGTCATTCCTAGGCACTTGAACAACTCACCATAAGGGTATTATTCAGATACTTTCTCAGTGTGTTTTACTTCCTACTGAGGGAAGAGGGAAGTTCTACAGCCACCTTCTGGCATGCGTGTGCCATTTTCTTCTCTTGTTCTCCTGTGAAAGCAAGTTGACCTCAGCTGCTTGCTGCAATAAATCTTCTCCCATTTTCTCTTTCCCTCATTCTTTTCTGTTTAAAGTTATTTGTACATTAGACTTAAATACATTATACTCATTTGTCTAGGAGCCCTGACACATTGTTAAATGACCATGAATCTATTTTAGTTGCACCTTAATTTATTCTATCCTGCCTGCCTCCAGTGTTGGTACCTCTATTGTAGGATCATAGGAGGTTTGGGTTGATTATCCTCCTATTATAAGAATTATTGCTATTATAATAAAGCAAAAAGCTCTCATTTTTTCCTTTTCAGTTCACTTTGGAAAACTACACACGTTATTAATTTTTTCTAAGTTCTTACATTCTGCTTGTTGTTTGTGCAGTCAGAAAATACAGATATATTCTGCCCCTAAAAGCTGCTTTACAGAACTTAGAGATGGAGATAATCCTATTTTTATCAGGTAAACTAGTGAATCTGAGCTCCCAATAGCTCTTTTCCATATCACCGCCAGCATGCTGCCCACACCCTTAGACACACAGAGCTGCCAATCTGCACATTGAGACACTCATATCAACCACTCTGATATCGGTATCAATTTCCAGCTGCCACAATCCTCAAAGCACTTCTAATCCCACAGGGCGTTTCTGTTCTCTTGGTCAACAAGCCAAAGACCAAAGCACCAGCACTGCTGGTCATCCCCAGTCCATTAACCAGCACTGGCCCATACAGTCCCCCAGAGCCAATTCCCACCCCATCCCAACAGTTTTGCCCTCAATAAAAGGGCAGCTGCACCTTCTCCAAAGGCAATATTCCTGACCCCCTTCTGAGAGCTCCGTTTGTGCATTGCCTTTCTTTGCTTCAACTGCACAATTCCATTCAAGCCGCTCTTAAGTCTTTGATTCACACCACAGTTCGCAGCCACAATGCAGCTCTAGAGTTTAATAAATGCTCTAAAGGGTTCACAAGAGGCTGATTGGTCCTTGGTGGTCCCTGAGCAGCCTCATGCCACCCAGAGGTGGGTCACCTCAGCTATACCTGGATCAGAGCACAAGGAAACACTCACCCCATGCTTCTCCCTGGGCTGGCTGTAAAGCAGAGCCTCTCCTGTGTGGTGAAGCAGCTATCGATTTTTCCAGCTGTTCTTGGGGGAGCTCACAAGAAGAAAATTATTTTCTTTTAAGTTCAAGTGCAGGAGCCTGCCTTGCTAAAGGGCTTATCTTCGCATGTAAGTTGTGCCAATTCAGCCCGAGTTGTATAATTAAAGTCATGCAACCCCCCATAGTGTGAAAAATCCTATAAAAATACTTTATATGGAGATAGTTATATGAATTTGAAAGTCTCATAGCAGTATAAATGCACCCCCATGAGAGCCTCTACAAATATAGTTACTGTCCAAAAGCATACATCAAGGAACTTTATAACTCCTCAGTGATTTGTGTCACTGTACAGCATTGAATAGGGTCTAGTTCAAGCCTTCCAAACACAGGGAACAGATGAATCTTTAAAATCTCTGGAGGTTAGGAAAAAAAATAAATTGGAATAAGATCTATATTTTATATCATATATTTATATTTTATGGTAAGTGCTAATTTAAGTGCCACACAGTTATTTCTCCTTGGATTTCTAGCTCCAGTTCAAACAGGTTTTGGTATTTTCATTACAATTCAGTATGTTTATATAGCATTAGAGCTGGCTGAACTATTCATTACTAATTTAGCCTACTTATTTATTTTTATTTATTTATGGTAAGTGAATCTTCACTGAATAAATCCTAGTTCTCCTCCCACAATTTTCAGATTCTAACAGCATTCCCTGGAGAGTTTGGGAGGACAATTATTCAGACCTGTGGTCTATTCATATGTATCAATTCCCCTCTTATTCTTTGTGGGGTATGCCTGAATGCCTGAGTGTCTGCAATGCCTCCTAGGAGCTCCTGCAAACCCATTTCTGGAAACAAACATTATTTCCCATTCAGTTGTGCTAAAAAAAACCCCAATAATTAAAAACAAAAATGAGAAAGAACCTGCAGCCCTCCCTCTTACACCCTGAGCACTCAGACAAGTGGTATGATAGAAAGTCATGTATTTTCAGTGCCAGACAATGAGCAGCTCCCATCCACAGCAAGCCTGGCTAATTCACATGTCGCTAACGTAGTTCTCCATTTGCATACACAAACTTATCCTGTCCTGGCTTTCTTCAGAGATGAGAATTTAAATATCTGAGAATTTAAATATCTGAGATACCACCTGCTCTGATGATGACTGCTTCCCAGCACTAGGAAGAACATAAATAACTGAACCTTAGTCATCATTACTGAAAGGAAGCAAAGACCAGAGAACATCACATGCCACAGCATTCTTGTTTTCTGGAGCTGGGTGTTCACTCTTGCAGAGTCCACCGATTCAATCTGCTCGGGTCTATATAACATACTGTCATATTTACCTGCACCCATTTTAAAACACACACCACTAGACAGATACCTTCATACACCACTCTGAGATGTGAAAGGGTGTCTAGGTACAAGCTGCTGATCATTATTCTAAGTCACCCTGCACATCATGCTCATTCTGCATGAGGTTGAAACTCTTCTTTTATGCTACATGTCTAGCTCGAGTCCCTTACAGAGCAAGAAAGGGTTAGCAGAATTGGCCAAAGAGCTCCCTGCAAACCCTTGCACATCCCAGCTTGTGAAGTAGGTACACCAGAGAGCCATGGGGAAGCTCTCAAGCTTCCACTTCTGGAGAAGGAGAGTCCCACAGTGATCCTGGTGCTTTGCTGCAGGTATGGCAATGCTGAACACGCAGCTTGGTGCAAGAGATCAAGTGACACTGCCCACAGCAGCCCTTACTGCTTTGCTTCCTCTCAAATCAGCAATCCAGATACCCCAGCAGCAGTGAAGAGTTTTCACTTTTAATTTACCTCTTTCAGCAATAGCTAAATATTCCATTTTCCTCCCCTGCTATAAGCAATAAAACTCAATATGAACACACTTATCAGCATCTGACACCAACAGCAGAAATCCAACTCATCTTCTCATTCCTGCCTTAGACGAAAGGAAAGGTTGTTGAGAAATGGCTTTGGGCAGTGGGGCTTTCTCAGCTTTAGGCGTGTTCTCTTAGGAGTTTATAATTCCCTAGACACATCTTTAAATTACCCCTCACTGATTCAGCCTCTGACCTTTCAGTGAACCAACTTGCAGATTTAAAAACACCAAGGGCTTGAATATACTCAACACAATAACAAGCACTTTTTCCAGCTGTTATCACAGCAAAATCTTCTCTAGTTATTTACCCCTACCCCATTTAGTTCATATCCCTCTAGCTGACCCCAAAAAGCCAAGAGTTACACCTGCTCACTTTCCACCCCATAAGACTATTTTCAGCACTACAAATGCTGTCTCTGATAACACACGGGATTTTCAATTTTAAATCAGTGTCCCTTTTGCTTTCAGGTTTGTAACTCATTTATCTTCTGTCCCAATGATAATATTCATCTGATGGGTAATCCCGTGCAACTCATACTGTCATTGTCCATGCAACAGCATGCTGGTGCTTGAAAAAGCTTCTGTTTCCACTCAGCAGGCAGCAGTTTCTGCAGGCTCTGACCCTGAGCACTGCAGGACCCTCTACATCAGCTCCTCTCATCAAGGTCCCAGAGCTTTGCAGACATTTACCCCATCAGCGTGCCAGATCACTCACTCAGTAAGGGAGGTCAAAACCGGCAGCTTGGCTCCACAGGAAGCTGATTGTCACAGGTTAATTCAAGATCATCCAACAGATATTCTCAGGCTTTTTTGTTCCAGGCCCCAGTCCTAATGCAGTCCATATTCCATCAACCCTGCCAAAATTTCCAGCTGGACTCTTCCACTTCAGTCACTCGTCAGTTCTGCCCCACGCATCTTCCATGTCCTTCAGTTAAAAATCATCCTCTCCGAGATGTGCCATACTAGTTTGGCATTCCCAAAATCTCTTCAGTACACTGACCCAGACCATGCTCTATCTTACCTGAATACCTATTCAGGCATGTGAAGTGCATCAGGGCTACCACCCTAAGAAACATTACGTCCGGCCATCTTTTTCAGCTCAGCACATACGAATGCAGAGGAAAATATTGTTTAAAGCTCTTCTAGAATTCCAGCTCTGTTGGAGCCTTTGGCAACTCTGTTACTCCATGCAGATCACTATCTTCTTTTCCTTTACAGCACCACACACTTGCTTAAAATTTGCTTACAGCCCAATAGTATTTTAAAGATCATTTTCACTACATTTGTCCTTCCCTAAGTGAGGTTTCCAATATGCTACATCTGATGCTGCCCAGTGCTACGCATAGCAGTAGCATTCCCATTTCTGTTCAAAAATTGCTTTCTTTTCCTGATTCTTTTTCCTTTCTCCAAAATAATGGGAAACAGAACTAGTCATGCTTACAGACTGCACAACTCAACAAGACACTGACAGTTTTCATCTGCACTAAAAGCCTGATGATCTGTGGCAGACACCTTCACTCTCTTTCTTGCCAGATCACATGTTTTTGCTCGGGGGCTGGAGAGTGAAGGGAGCGCTGTGAGTCATCTCCAGGAGACTTTCAAGACACAGTTGATCATCTTGAACTGAGAGTCACGGCTGCAAGGTCAGCCCTCCTCTTCCCCCAACTAGAGGGTGGCTGGGAGGCAGTGACTCACAGTGAAGTCAAGAGGGTTCAGTCCATGACTTTCCTTTCTGTAGCAAATGATTCAGTGGAAGAGTCCTCTTCCTTTTTGTATGCTTTTTAAAAACATCTCTTTTAACATTGGCTTTATAGTGATGTTTCTGATCTCTCCACTGCACTGAGGGTTTCAGATCACAGATGTTCAGGGTTAAGCACCGAGCAAAGCAATCCTGTTCACCAAAGGACAGCGTGAGAACGTGCCTTGCTGGAGAACATCAGCGTTCAGAAAGGCTCACAACTTCCAAGAGCCACTCAGCATTTCCCTGCTTCAGTCTCCATTTCTGCCCATGGTGTCCAGGGACAGGCACTGGGGTTTTACAGAAGGGCAGGGTTAAGAGCGCTTTTTTCATTTCCATCAGGTATCTTCACTGGTGCTGTGCCTGTTCTGTGTCACCTTTTCATCAGTGCCACAATTAAAAACCCAAAAACCATAACTAAAATTAAAAACCAAATACCTTTATGCTGCCTGCCTACTCAATGTGACTATCCAAGGTTTTCTGTCCTATGGACACTGCAGGCGGCACAGCAATATTCTGGTCTGGCAACCAGCTCTGGTGCAGTTCTTACTGTGTCCTACACCATCCATGAAGGGCCTCCCTTCTCCAAAAGCACAAGAAAACTCTGAGAAATTCTTGCTTTCCTCGATTCCCTGTCAGAAAACAGCCTTGAACCTTCTGTGACAATAAATAGAGACCTGTGCCTGCTAGGAAGTTAAGCAACACAAAGCCTGCATAGCCTAATAGACATGGCTCTTTCCCCCAAGATTTTTACTAGGAAAAGCATGATATTTCTTGCAGTTAACTTTTTCCTGAGCAAAAAGGGGGGGAAAGAAAAAACGTTGCCTTGGTTTAACTTTAGATTCCATTTGGCAGATGCAACTTTGGTACAAAGTTGGATCCAGACTTATCTAAAATACAAAGCTATTAAGATTCATGCAAATATTTGCATCCTCATAAGGCAGTGGTAGAAGTCTGGGGCAAATCTGCATTGTCCCTGACCTCAGGAGTATCAAGGTCTCCTTGAATTTTCAGTTCCATCTGTAATTTGGGAAGGATGAAAGTTCCCCTCACTGTACAGCATGGCCAGCAGCCAGGTCACAGATGGGCCTTTGTTTGCAGCAGGGGATGCCAGAGGGACTCTGCAGAAGGCCTGAAGTCTTGAATAATGCAGAAAGTGAGAAATGCTTTAAACAAAAATAGTTTCTGACTAAGTCTTCTCAAAGAGCCTGAAGCACAAACCTGCCAGCCCCAATCTGTATCTGAATCCCCTCACAGCAATTCCAGTATCCTGGCCGCTTCCTGCGGGCTTGATCTGGAAAACCACCCAGCAGAAAAACAGCAGCCTTTGATCTCTTTTTCCCTACCTCAATATGCCCCAACCCAGCATACAAAGAAGCTTTTATTTGCTAATGAAAGGCAGGAAGCAGACAAATTAATCAAGTGAAGTCTCTCCATTTCATGTAAAGAAACTAATTCTAGTTAAACAGAGGTTTTGCCATACTTCTCATTTTGAGACCAAACAACTGTACAACTGGAGTACATATAAATGAGTGTCATTACCCCCCTCATTTCCCCGGACAGTGTAATTCCAATCCTACGAGTCATACAACAGGAACACTCACAGAGAAGAGCAGTATGTATCCACCTCACAACAGCAATGGTATTGGGTAGTTACAATGAATGAATTGGCAGTAGGGCAGCTTGGGTTCTGGTATTGCTAAATCATAATCGTTATTGATTTGTTCTGTCCTGAAGGCATTCCAAAATATTTCCTCCAGCCCAGATCAAGCTCCAAAGGATTTATTTCACTTTTGGATGCCATACCCCTAATGCCTTCTCACTAAATAACTTGTTTCCAAATCATTTGCAATCCCAGCCTGGAAACTACTTTGAAGGACAACTGTAATGAACTGCTTAAAACTTCTACATGGACTGACTCATGTTGGGGATATGGGTTCTTTTATTTATTTGTTTAAAGGCTCAAGGACTTTTTTTTTTCCTCTTTTTATTATATATACCTACACACGTGTCTCCCGTTAAAGGAAAACAAGCTCTCAGAGTAACTTTCTTCATGTGTATAACCCTGGCATCTCTAACATTGAGAATTACTTTCTTACGTCTGTTTTCCCTTCAGGCTTGTTCTAACTCGTAAGTGCATACTGAAGCGATAACCCTAAATACAATACCATTCTTTAGACTTCAGTGAAAATGGCTATTCTGTTCATATTAATGAGATGGTCATAGAAAGAGATTATGGTTTGCAATTAAATGGAATGTTAACATATTCATGATACCTGGCTTCCATTCCCAACTCTGTCTGGCTTCTGAACAGACTGATACTTTCAACACCCTTGTTCAAGTCACTTTCTTTCTTGCAGAAGCAGTAGAAATTGGCAGTGTCAATACAATGCCTGCAGCAAGAAAATTCTCAGACAGCAATGTACATCAATTCAAATAATCCTAAAATGGAAGGCTTAGGAAGAACAACCAGGATTTGGGCTTTAAACAGCTTTAAACTGCTACTGCTCCCATTAGCCTTTTTTAGTCAAAAGGAAGGCTGACCTCTTTATTCTTTTGGTGGTCACCGGGAAACAACATTCTGATGCTTACAAAATGCACAAGACAAGGATGCTGCAGCAAAGGAGGTCTGGGCATCCCAGCTACTGGGGACATCTCATAAACTACGACAATTCTGATTAGTACCATGACCAAAATGCTGACAGCTGCCCTTCCTTTGTATCTATTACCACTATCTATACCATCACCTCAAAGCACAACTGAAAACACCATGCTTGACTGCACAACACTTACCATACTAGGAGATCTCTCACTCCTTTCAGTGAAGAAAACATCCCTATTTTGGTTTTCACCTTTTATTCTCAGTGTTTCATCCCTCTTACTGTCATACCACTGTTAAAACATGTTTGCTCACACCCACTGCTCCTTCAGGGAGTTGGTGAGACCCTGGCAAGGCCCAGCTGGTGCATCAGTACTGCCTTCTTGAACAACCAATTCAAGTAATCAGAGTTCCAGGACTGCTCAGCAACTCCTGCTGACAGACACTCACAGAGGTACAGACCTCCCTCCCTGGAAGGCCATCACAAGGCACAGTGTGTCCTCAGGCTGGAAAGGCTCCAGTGCAGGGCAGAGAGCTGATGGGAAAGAGCAAAATCTGTCTCTGGGAAATTCTTAGGCTTCAAAGTTTGTCCATGACTTGAAACATGAAAGACACTGGTGAAATGAAGACCAAGGAGATAAAAATATTTTGTATCAAAATGTATTTGTATCAAATGTATTTTGGGGACTTTTAATCAATTTCTTTTCACTTCTATCTGGCAGACAGGGCAAACTCTAAAACGCTAGCAACAGTGCAGTCTAACCAACCCGTTCCTGCTCCATACACAGGACTCAGCTGTCTGTCTGGCAGCCCTTCCCCAGATCTCCAGCCAAGTGATGGAAATGCCTAAATGGCCACAGGCGAGGAACATTTCTCAACTCTTGGTGGCTTTACAGCAGATACACATCTGGTTACATGATGGGAAAAAGGCTTGTTAACAGCTCTCAGATACTCAGGGATGAGCAGCCTAGACTACTCCAACACAAAATAAATTGCTGCACACTTCACTTGTCTCCTGCTCTCTGCAGCAGGTCACCCAATCCAGGCAAGAATTAACCTGAGGAAGTCTTTGGTCTTGTGTTTCATTGCCTGAATTAGATGAGTAGAGTGGTACCGCTTCCAGGACAATGTAAGCTTCGGCTTTCTGCAGACTATGAAGAGTGGGTGACCTGGGGACCCTCAATGTAATTACAAAAACCAGGATGGTAGTATTTCTCTAGAGCTCCTGCTTGCTTATTTCAGGTAATCTAACACAGGGTAGAAATGTCAAAAACACCTCAAAAGAGACATCTTTCAAAGTCTCTGGTGTCCAACACATGAGTTAGTAGCTGCCTCAGACCATGACACATAACCATGAGGATCTTGAAGTATCTGAGACACACAGCACTATAAGGTGATGTAGGTTAACATTTTGCAGAGGAAAGATACAGTGTTTGATAAATACCGGCTCTCACAGACAATCCCATCACAACTGGGGCTTAGAGATTTGGTTTGAAATGAGATTCAGAGTCACAGTATAAAGAAAACACAGCCTCTACATAATAGCACTTTGCAAGATGATACAAAATAAAAATGCCTTATTAACAAATAAGGAAACAGCAGGCTCAGACAGATGTTATTTAGGAGACTTGATCTGACAATTGATATATCGATACCTAGTTATTGCCAAAGTAGGAGAATTCAACGAGATGTATCTCTCTTGCATGCAAAATAAATCAAATGATTCCCGAAGTGACACCATGAGTATTGCTTGGCATACAAGTAGCAAAGGCAGAGGGCTCAGGAAAGATGTGAGCACAGCAGCAAATCATACCGCCCAGCACATTTAAACACCACGTACGGGAACTGATGACAGAGAACACGTAGCAAGCGAGACGGTTAAGTGGACTCTGATGTTATGGGGTACCAGTATCACCAAGACAGGAAGGAGAAGTGAATACTGTGGTAATATAAACAGGAAATCCACATCCTTAGGTTGATGATATGCTTATCTGTGTGGGATGAGCCCAATAAATATTGCTAATGAGCCAGCACCATTACACTGTTAATTAATTTGGGATCTCACAATAAAGTAAAATAATCAGATAATAAATCTGGCAGGTTAGAGCAGTCAGATGGTGAAAATAAAACAAATCTACACAATAGAATTTTAGCATTCTGTAATAGAGAGTTGCCACAAAAAGATCAGATTAAATGTGTTTTCAGCTGAGAGGCAGAAATGTAAGCTTTCAGGAGATTATCACGTAGCCTTGGTGAACTGGTGATACCTGGGGAGAGACCTTCAGGGTGTGAATATAGCTCTTACCCTGTATTTCCAAGTACTCCAGTACTTCACTGTCATTCTATTAATCTCCCTACAAGAGCAACAGAGCTAGTGTCAGCACAATAGCAGTTAAAAAGCGAGGCTAGAGTTAAAAGAAATCCATGAGAAGTACCTTCTGCTGATTCAATTGCTCAAACCACCACCTCAAAAACCAACCCACCTGCCCTTGCCCGAAAGGGTTTTGAAAAGTACATTAGCAAACCAGAAACTTGCAATGATGATCTACACTCAGATAATATAAATTGTTGTTTCACTAGCTCCACAGTATACTAACATCAGGAAAGATCTCTGCTTGGTGAAAAGCACCAATATCAGCTCGTTAGATTTTGGTCTTCAGCAGAGTAATAAGGAGACCTTTTACAAAATACTCAGTTGAAAATATGCAGACAAAAAGGTGCAAGAAACCCTTTCCAGACTGGCATCTCACCCATTCTCCAGCTCAGCAAACACTCATTTTTATTTTTTTTTCAGAAAGCAGAATACTTGGCAAGACCAAAATTACTTGGGGGAGGATTGGGTATCATCTTCCCTAGTGTTATATGTCCGAGCTTCTTGCTTCAGGCTCCTTTTAGATAGATGGACTGTTGGGGTCCTTCACCAACCTCAGGGAGGTGCAGCTCTGCCGACTTCTTGCTGCTGCACTGTGCAGCTCACTCACCCCTCCAACCCATAAACATGTAGCCAGGTGCTGCTCCACATGGAGTTTTAGTAACTTGGGCCAGACTTCTGGCCCAAATCTTTATCTCCTAGGAAGGGAGAAAATACCAGTTCTAGAGCAAAGTGCTGCAGGTAAATGGCCTAAAACCTCAACTACCACATCACAGCCTGGAAGGCAAGAGACTCGGGAAATGGTCAAATACTCATGCACAGGGCAGAAAGAGCTGGAGGGATGGAGCTGCCTCTCAGGGCCAGCCTATAGCACTGCCAAGTGGCTTGCCACAGAGGGAAATGTTGTACCTGCTGTACCTATGCTTGCTTTGGCAGACTTACTGGGAAGCTGTAGAAACAGCTTAAGGCTATGTCTGTAATCCACTCACGCTTTTACAAAGCCAGAGAAGAACTAAGAAAGGAAAATTCCTAATAAAAGCAAATTTTGTCAGAGCTTTCGGCAAAGCTTGGAATTAACATGTGAAGCATAAAATATCAAGAGAGAAAAAAAACCCATCCTTAGACATTCACCCATCATAGGTAAAGACAGATAAATGTTCAGGCTTCTCCTGAACATACCACATGTACTTCACTTAAAAACCCCTGAGCTTAGGGTCTTTATTGTAGTGTCACTCAAGGATACTGTTAGCCATCAGCAGACTCTTCACATCTACAAAGCTCAAACAGCCCCTGCAGCTTCCCCACAGCACCTCCCACCTTGCTACATTTGGCAGCCACCCCACATCAGTCCTCCACATCTCTGATGGGACTGTACAAATCTAGTTACAGACAACTGTAAATACATTTACTACCATTATCCACTAAGGAATGGGCTGACACCTTGAAGTACTCCATCACATCTTAAAACCATATAGTGCTGTGGTGAGAAAAAGCCCCTCTCCAAGGGTTCCTTCTGCTTTTCCAGGACTCTGTCAGTCCTATAGACTCAGCAAAGCCTCCTGTAGCCCTTCAGCTGCAGAAGAGAAGTGTTCAGATTTAACAAGAGCAAAATATCTGCTGGAAACTTTATTACTTGAACTGGTAAGTGCTCCTGCACTCAGAGGCCACCTGAACTTGGTTGACATGGACAGTATTTCCCAATATAACTTTTGTAGTCTTCTTATCCTGTTGCCAAAGAGATAAGGATTTAATTTTACTTGTTGAAATTTTATTACCTCTCCCAAAACACCAATTAATAATTTCCCTGCTTATTCTAGCAGAAATCCTAGAGAGACTGAAGACACTTTCCTTCTACCAGCTTTCTTTGTGGGTTTGTTAGGGGTTTTTTGTTTTGTTTGGGGATTTTTTTTTCACTTTTAAATAAAAAGCTTTAAGTACAAAATATTTACAACATAAGAAACTTTCATTTACTCAACTGAAAGCTCTCTCCTTCCTCACTAAAAATGGCCAGAGTACAGGGTATGGTGAAGCAGCCTGCAAAGACCCTACGCTCACTATACCTCCCTCTCTGAGGCTTCTTTAAGCTTCCTGATCTTAGGACAGCTTCAAGTTACAGGTCAGCAGGTTTGAACCAAGGAAAGAAGAAACAAGCCTCAGAGTCTTTTCCTATCTCTTTTCCCAGCCTGATTTTCAAGGAAGGAATTTTCAGTAGTCTTTGTTAGCATACAAGTAATTCAGGGCAGGACCAGAAGAAATCAGTTTCTCCCAGTATGAATATAAATATATCAGGTTCATCAAATCTTCTGTTCTGATTAGAAGCACAAATATCTGGTGTATAGATATCTGGTGAAAGGAATATTTTATCTCCTAGCCTCAAGGCAGGCAGGCTGTAAATAACACTGTTGTTGACCAAGAGAAGCCTTAGCAGCTTTCAGACAGCTGATTTAAAAAGTGCAAATCCAGGACTGTAAGTTCAGCAACTTTCTTTTGAGGCACAATAAAAAAAGCTTCCTTTGTCAGTATACACGGCTGTCAGGAGGTGCTGTTGCTTCACCACAGAGTTCTGATAGGACAGAAAGATGAAGAACAACCCGTACAGTGCTGATCTGAAATATAAGGAAACAGATCTTCAGAGAGATGAGAGTTCACCTGAATGTTTAAAAAGCAGAGCTTGAGAAATAGAGAACTCAATTCCTCTCCTTCCATATCCAAAGACATAGATGTCACTTTACTTCAACTTTAAAAGGCTCAGTCAAAACTTGTACTTCAATTTTGAAAACAAAACTGAACAGTCCTGTATTTACTGAAAAAAAATATCTAGATGGATAGATAGGCCTGGTTATGTGTTAGACATAGGCATTGCTGTGGGAGTATGAGCCTCTGTGAACCTGGAGCTTAATTTGAACAGTAGAAGTAGTGGTGGAAGGAAGGGCTATAGCTGAAACTTACAGAATACTATTGCACATATTGTTACTTACAGGTATTTTCCCCAAAGAGTCACTAAGTGCTGGAAATGCAGAGTCAGGCAGTGAGTGCAGACAATGCAGGTAAGGACAAAGTGAGGACACTTTAGCAACAACTGAAAACACCGGCATTATCAGTGTTGTTCCTAGGCTGAAAATCAAAACCACAGCACTGCACCAGCTACTAAGGAGAAAAATAACTGTTACAGCTGAACCTAGGATACCTGCTTAGCACCATCACTCCTTTTCGTTAAGGCTCCAGTAAAAGGGTTGTCCCAGGCAACATAAAAAAGCCATATTTTTTTTTAAATGGTCATACAGATCAAGCTATGTTGTGGTTTGTTTGTTTTTTTAATCACACAGCTGATCATCGGAGAAGCAGGAAGATCAGCATCCCTCCCTGTTAAGAACACATCACCTGTACTCCCAGTTTCAGCAAGCAGTGCGGTGAAGGGTGCACCTGGCTTTGGTCCAGCAGTTTGCATAGACTTTCTTTTTAGACATATTACCTGTTTTGGAATTTAAATCATGGCTATTCATCCTTGTCTTATGATTTATGCAGCACGTTGAACAAAAGATCCTCTAATCTGGCACAGGCGTAACTTTCTTACTAAGCAGCACTTGCAGCCTTGTGCAGTGCCCCTTTCCCAGATGCATGTTTTCTATCACCTCTGCTATTCTAGGCTGAGGTCTCACTGAGCTGACCAGCACACACGTGCATGCACAGTCATTCAGCGGTCATGAGTAGGGAACACCTTAAAATACAGCTTATTGTGCAGCAAATGACCAAAGAACAGTGTTTACATTATTTACAATGTATCGATGCAGAAGATGAGAGGTCCATCTAGACCCATCACTGGGCTGTTCTGATAGCTTACACTATTTGTTCGTCTGAAAAAAGCCAGAATAAGCCCTGTGCACATCACAGGCTGCCTGGATGCCCAAAGAATGGGAGATACATTATCACATCCTTGCAGAGATCACACCTGAAATCACTGAAAAACATACAACCTGAATTTTCCCCACTGAGGTTTTGCCATAAACAGGAATGAGACTGCAGCTGCAGACTTGTAGTGAGCAACCTACATTCCTCCTCTCAGTAACACCCACAGCACATGTGTCAGGGTACAAAAAGCCACCAGCCAAGTTTGTGCTGATACCAATTTACCTTCACACACCAGCCTCCCTGCTTGCTCATTCTGGACAACCTCAGTCATAACTTCCTGAGCTCACTTCAAAGCAATGAAAACTTAATGTCATTGAGTATGTTTGAATGTCCTCACATAAAAGACACATTAAATGATATTTTATTTAATAAGATATATGGAAAGGAGCATCACTGACTCATTTCTCAGGCAGGAGTAAGGAAATCTCCCTTTAGGAGTTTTATATTTTGCTGATTTGGACCATAAAGAAACATCTTTTAATGCAGCAGTGAACAGGTAAAATCAAAACTAAGATCTGTATCTACTCCAAATAATATGTTTCACATTATTTCCACCTGAATGTCCTTAACTCCACCATATTTTATGGCTTCCTGTTATTTAAAGACATCGCATTGAGTTATAGCAGTTGAGGGAATTGGAAAGTGCTCACTTCAACGTAGCTTTTTTAGAAGATGATGACAAAAGGCAGAAAGATACATTTAGAACACTTGAGGAATAAAAATAATTAGAAATTTAACACAGTTTCATCTCTATAATGTCATTAGTAACTAAGCCTCTATTAAGGAAGAAAGACTCATATTAGAGAACTGCAATGGGATATTTCCAAGAGAAAAACAATATTTTGACTACAAATGGCCACTTAATGTAGTATCAAGTCATCTCTTTTTAATCTTCTTTCAGAAATCATTAGATGCTGTTATAAAGTTGCAAAATTATTGCTCTTCTGCACAATGAGCCAAAGCAAATTCTGAGGAGTCAGTTACACTCAGTTACTCTATAGTTAAGATTGTAATTATTAAAGAAATCAGATTCATCTCTATGACCTGTAAGTTTGTATTTATTCATGAATCTTGCTTTAATTTCCTGATGACAAAGCTAACACAAACTTCCTAAACAAACAAACCTACCCCAAATCTATAATGAAGTGTATTGCAGATCTGGATTTTTCTTTTTTTGCTATAAAGGCTCAAAGAAACAATATATTGCCAATAGGACACAATTACAAGGGGAAAGGGCAACAACTCAATCTTGCATTTACCAACACCCACGTCCAAAACCAATTTTAATTCAGAATTCCCTAGCTTGTTTGGCTGAGGATTATAAACCATTGCTGTGAATTTTGCAGAGCATTTTTCATTTGCTTCAATGGAAGATTTGACTAATGCCACCAGAATGACATTACTTCATGTTGGAAGATTGCAACTGAGGTCTTTTCTAGGGAGCACAACTGGGGAGAACCAGCCCAGCAGGGAAGTCCATATAATACAAAGCCAAAATAAAACACACAGAGCGACGCACATAAAAGCAACAAAGAGAGAACAACTAGTAGAAATGTTCATCAGGTTTCTTCCATCTTACATTTTCTGTCTAGATCAATTTATTCTTCCAGAAAAACTGTCAGAAGAAATTTTGTCCGGTCTTGCATATGAAAATTATCCAGAGGGCTGATATAATCCTGAGCTTATTTTTTTATCAAATAAGCATTTTAGAAAGTCATTGGGATCCTTTTTTAAAAACAACTATTTGCTGTGTCTGAGTATTAAGAACATTATGCATTCATATGCAGAACACATACAGACAACACTTAATACAAAGTTTCTTTGCATAATATAAAGCAGTTCTGCTGTCTTTAATGAATATTTTAGCACTGATTGAGGTAAACAAAACCATCTTCTGAAGGACAACGGATTTCACCCTTCATTAAAAATGTCTCTTCATGCACAACTGCACCCAAGCTACAAAAGTGTTGTATTTTTTATTTTCTTTCTTTTAAGGGCAAAGGTGTTAAATATTTTTCTGTACCTGATGTGCAGGAGAGACCAGTACAAGGTCTGTGAGTCTGGTAGTTTTCCAGGGCAGTGTGCTCATTGCTGCTTCTAGAGCATGACAGGTTTTGGTCCATAGTGAGGGTTTCTAAAAGAAACTGCACTACAAATGAATCATGAAATTACTCACATCAACCACTAAAACCCTGGCATCCCCAACGGCATCCTCCTGCTATGGCAATTAAACTAACGCAAAAGTTGCAGGAGCACTGATTAACAGTCATGTCCTCTTCTTTATCCGCTCCACTAACTAAATTTGAGAATATGCAACCAGGTATTGGCTACCTAAATTCTTTATGTACTGTCAAGCTCCAGTTTTGGAGGGTGTTTTGCAGCAGGCTGTAGAAAAACAACTATCTCTAATTAATGTTCAGGATGATAGCTTGAAGGCTACCTACTCATGACTTGCATGAGACAACTTCGTGCCATTGCTTTGGTTGGGAGAAGTAATTTGGCCTTGATATGCTATTCCTAGTGACTAAAAGAGTAAGTTTATAGGACTTGGTGTATTCTTTTATTTAGTCAGGGAAGACTCACTGGCCCTAGTGTGTATCATTTGATACACCTACTCCTCTCCTTCTCACGTGCTTTAAGCACAGACTCTGGCTTAAGTGCATAATTCTTATTCCTCTGCTCTTTGGGGAGGGGAAGGAAAGCAAATGCATTAAACACCCAGAAAGCAAAGTGACAGAATTTGTTACTACATGGTTCTTAGCAAAAGAATTTGCGCACAGCATAAAAGCAAATCTGCTATTAGTAATGAGTGTACATGCAACCACTTTGTGAATCACAGCACTGGGAGGAAGCAACAAGTGCAACATAAACACTAGATTTCTAGAAAGAAACTCTAAATCCACCTCCAGGAGGAGTTAAATGAAATAGCAATGGGAATTGTAGCAAGACACTGCAGGTAGGCTAGTGCTAGGTTTTCTTCTACCTGGTTGTAATTATTTAATACCAGTACTGTGTTCAATATCATTACACTGGTATAAAATGCTCAGAGCCACTGGAGCTTGCAAAGGGCCAGGGATGCTGGGAAAACAGGACTCCAGCACAGCCCTGCTCCACAGCACAGCAGCAAGCATCACCCCACCACAGAACAGTAAGCCACTGCCACTGTGTGACTTGTGTATTATTGCTGTCAGAGGACCTCTCATCTTGTTTTCACTCAGTTCCCAACAGCTAGCTCTGCTCAGTAATTGCTCTTAGCTCTATAGACTTACTGCACAGCGGTGTGATATATCCTGCTGATCTCCTTGGGCACCAAGAGCCCTTTCTCCCTTCCCAAGTGCCAGCCCCACCACCAGCTGCCCAACCGTAAAGTCACTAAGCTGCCCACTAATCAAAGTCCTCAGGAAGTCCTCTTCCCCACCTCCACCACTTTCCTGAATACTCCGAGTTTCTAAAAATTAAATTTTTCCATGGCTCGGTTCTATTCCCTTAGCTGGTAGTACCAAAACAAGGTGTTTAAAGATTGCTGAGACTTTCAGTTCTCAAAACCAAGAGCCTCATGCTGTGTAGTCCAAATGAAGGTGGCTGCTCGGATGAACAAGACTAAACTCTGCCACATTTACGGCTGTCAAAACCTTACAGATTCTCCACTGCTGTAAATCAGTCAGGACTAGGCCTTTGGAAAGGTGTTCAGCTGTATGTGAAAGATACATTCAAATCATGAGATTAGGATACTCATTAGGACAAGCCTCCCTCGCAACTATTAAGTGCTCAGGATGGACCTGGCAGATGCTTCCCACACCAGGGAGATGCTGACAGCAGAAAAAGATATTTTCATTCAGATTTGAAACAAAACATGATCTGAACACTGGGGTTAATATCAGACCCTGTAAACCATTCATTTCACAGTTTTGAAATTCAGCATCTGTATTTTGCAGTATGTCAGTTCTAAATTCATCACTGAATATTTATATTATTTTCACATCTCCTGATAAGCTAATCATACAGATACGGGACACGACACAGACTACTGTTAGCAAGTCACAGCATGAAGTCATATTAGATGAAATACAGCTGTGCAGAGTCAAGCTGTCTGATCACAGTGCACATAAACACTTTCACTGTAATCTTTCATAAAAGATGCTTTAGTTCATGAGAATCTGCCTACAGATTATTTTTAAAACCAAGATACAAATTACTTAATTGGTGTGGTGGCGTGCACACCAACAAAAACTAAATTGAGAAAAAAAATAAGTGAAACATACACTATTTGCTTTTTTAACTGACAGAAGAGGTTACACACTATTATGCATGCAATTCTGAGCTGGAAATATCCATCCTAAGTCAATTCTCGGACATGACACCTGTCAGTGGGCTACGAAGCAGCCAGTGTATTTCTTATGTTTTCTGCAGGATGCAGAGTTAGGCTTTCCACCTAAAGTTATAAACAAGATGTATTTTACTATCAAGTTAAAGCTACAGAGTTTGGCCACTTCCATGGTGAGTTTAATGCCTTAGAAAACTTGTTGCTAAATACAATGGCAGCAGCAGGAATTTAATTCAAAAGGGATTCAAACCATACTCTGGCTTTCAGTTACCACTTTCTGCAGAAAGAGTAAGAAAGTAGGGTTTCTTATCATGCCAGGATTCAGACCCTCTCTCTGCAGCAGTGTCATTTGTGGATGGGTAAAGCAGACTTGGTTCATTTCACAAGGTGGGGTCAAACCACTCAAGAGCTCTCACTACATCTCATCAGCCAACGGATGAACAAGGAGCCTGCAGAAGAAAAAGCTAAAGGTTCATGGGGTGAGGCAGCATTTATGCTGATCTTTCTAAAGCACATACCTTTCTCATAGAAGGTGAAAAGGGCTTTTTGTATGAGTGTTTCTTCTAGTCAAATTATTCTAGTCACCAATAGTCAGTTTTCTATTCTATGGTTCATTTATAGTGAAATTAATGAACCATTTGCACAGCGCTTCCCTGCTTTCATAAGCTCATACGGTACATTGTCATTAGTGAACTGTCCACTCAGCTTTTCTAAAGCTCTATCTGAACACCCTTGTAAGCAAAAAAAGCGTGTCTGAACACCCTCCGGCATCTTCGTGCATTCTAATAAGCAATATATTATCAGGTTTTACTGGCTCTTTGTGTGTGTGTCATCAGAAACAGCACCTCATGCCATATGGAAATTCACCCTGTGGCTGAAACATGGGCAGTGCATTTGGTTTGGATAAGCTGTCACTACAGTAACTGGTAAGAAACACATATTTGATACATATGAACTTGTTCTAATAAGCTTGTCTGTCAATGAATAAATGTTTTATTGGCTCTTATATGTATTGCTAATCCTTTATGGTTTTGGACTCTTACAGACTTTTAAGGGTAAAACTTAGGTTTAAAGAATTGTAATATTATAATCATGGGAAAGATTGCCATATTAGATTACAATTCTCTTGTAGATCTGGAGGCCAGATAGACCTACGATTCTATTTAAAAGCCTGTTTCTGATGCTACATCCGTATGAGTGTCCTGGACTATTGGTTTGTTTGCATAGACTGGCTGTGAGGACAAGGTGATATGGACACTGGTATACCTGAGTGGCAGTGCTTGGAGGAAGGAGGTCCTTTGGAGAAGAAGCAGCCACAGGTGAAATGGGAAGCACAGTGCACTTGGACATCTCTGTTTAGCACATCTCTTCCAAAGTGTCCACTGGCAGTGCTTCAGGAACAGGAGGAATGAAAGAACTGCAAGGGTTGGACTAGATGACCTTTGAAGGTCCCTTTCAACTCAAACTATTCTATATTATCACATGAGAAAATCTGCATAATGCAGGTGACGATTCTGCTGTGCTCTGCTTTCAGCAGCAAATGTTCAGTATTTGTTCATTTTGGACAAAAATTTAGTATTTTCAGTGAACTCAACTATTTAAATCGATACTTCTAGTGTTTATAGTAAACTCTTAACACAAAAACTTGCCAAAAACTGGAGGTCTTTAGATGAATTTCTGAAAGGCAAGACTTGCTCTATAACTTTTCATTTAATTCATACAAATCTGTGGCTTAAATGTAAGAAAGAGAAGTAAGCTGTGTGTCTATACACATTTGAGCATTCAGTCCTATCCTGATTTGACTTCAGATGTCCCAGACATTCCGCTCACTAAGCTGGGACTGGCTTGTTCCCTTCCATGCATGCACATAAAACTCAGGGTTTTCTTGAGACCTCTCAGTTCAGGAGTTGCTTAGGTGCCTTCCAGTTGCCTAGGAAGTTCAGATGATCACTTTTGATTAAGGCTGACATTAATAAGCAATCCCAGTCACCACTTCTGGTATCTCCACCCTATTTCAGAAGAGCCTTTTTGACCTACCAAGGACCAAGTAATACCCACACTCATTTATTCCAGTTGAAGCTTATAAAAAATTATGTCAGGTAAGCTTTCACATATTATGTCCTCCATAAAATAATAAGACACTATCAAGATGCCACACTTGAACTATGACAAAAGATAGCTCACTTAGCACATCCAGCCTCTCCCACGTTTTTGGGTAGACACTGAGCAGGCATGTTGCTTTGAACAAAGGAAATGGAACAGTAGCACAAAGGTCTAATCTGATCCAACCAGCACATGTTCTTTAGTATGTCCATATTCACTGTACAGCAGTGAGATATTGCTACAAGATCTCCTCAGGGTAAAAGTACTCCCCTTCCCTTTGCATCCCCTCTGCTCTTTAGATGCCAACCATGGCTATTTCCTCCCCTCCCTAAAAAGGAAGCATTCAGCTTACATGGCAGTAAGAGAACAGTTTTCAATCCGAGTTAACCTTTACAGCAGTAACACTAATTTTCAGTCTGTTCATACTGAATGGTAGAGCCTCTCTGTTTCCTGCTCTGAATTTCATTGTGCGTCAATTAGTGCTATGAAGCCAGTCTAACAATGATGTATGGTTAACACGGGGTTTGTGTCTGACAGCTAAGAGGAATGCACAGAGGACAGATAATTGCAGTGGCGCCATCAGTGAACTACTCAATGCTTTTCTGAAGTTTAAGGGTCTAGAAACACACTATAAAGATATTTTTCAATATGAGTACTCGTAACATTAAGGGGAAGTTCCCAGCAACTTTGTTACAAATAAATAAAAAGATCCAGCAGCTTTAAACTGATGCATGAAGATAAAAGGATCTAGAACTGTCCAAGGAATAGTGTGCAAGAAAATAATCTCAACCAATAATCTCCAAGACTGCTACTATGCTTATTCACATTAACATACTGAAAATAGCACAAAGTCAAGCACAGAGTGACATCTGACAAGTCCCTGACTTTTTCTGTATCACTACCATAAGCTCCTGCCAGACAGCAACAAAGAACAATAATGACCAAACCCAAGATGAACGCATCTTTGGCCCCATGATGTGTTACAAAGACACCAGGACGCAGGGCAGAGAGTTACCTCTCCAAGCATAAAGGATGCCTGGAAACTCTGAACCAGGTTCAGCACAGGTCACTTCACTCACCAGCAAAGCTAAGACCATCTGGAGGAGCAACTGTTGTTTCACATCAGCAAGAACAAGACAAGTGGATTCTTCTGGATGGCTGACATACACTTGGGCCACTACCAACCCACAGTGGTGAAAAGACTCACAGTAACTACTGTCCTGCCCTAGCATCACTATAACTGGTTAAATGCTGCAGCCAGTCCCAGATTAAGCATCAGCTGCCAAAGGTGAGTCCTGCTACCCCTGGTATCACACTCAGTGTTAGGTGACAGCAGAAGCAGATCAAGAGAATGATTTTCATTCATATTACGTGATCAGTGGGCTACATAGGAGATGTAGTGTGAGGTGCCCCTGCCCATGGCAGGGGGGTTGGAACTAGATGATCTTAAGGTCCTTTCCAACACTAACTATTCTATGATTCTACGATTCTATGTACAGGAAAATCAAAGGTCCATCCCTTACTTTTCCAGCCCTTTACTTCTCAGAGCTGAGCTGAATCTGTTCTCAGATGTCCCTCCACAATACTAAGAGCTCCAGTCTCCCCAGAAGGTAGATGAAGATGTGCAGGGTCTGCTCACACTGAGCTCTGTGCTTCCCACAGCACTGCCTGGACTGGCTGGGCTCACACCAGCCTAGAGCGGCTGGGAGAGCGCCTGGTGCTGTCACTGCTCCAGGCACTTACTAACTCTGACAGTACTCACTAACTGACATACTCATGCGTTTGCTGGCACATCAGTCTTGATCATATTTGGCAATGGCACATTGCATCTTCCAGAAAAATTAAAAAAGGAAAAAAAAAAAAAAAGACAGAAATAAAATTTTCTCTCTTCCTCTCCCATTTCTCCTTGCATTTTATGCTGTAAAAATACAGGTGTAAGTCAACAACAATCTGATGAGCTTCTAAACTGCAGCTTTAGGACAGCAGCACCATCTTAGGCAAATTGTAAATGACCATCTGTAGATGCATGTCTGTCAATGTAAAAGATTAAAGAAATAACATGAAGGAATTAGAAATTAATTAGGTTTAGAAGAAAAGGAGAGGAATGCAGCTGAACAGCTACAACGATGTATCAGTGAGATATATTAAAACCCCAAATGAATCTCAAAGTCAGCCAATGAAATGCCATAACAAATGAACATGGTGGTAAAGGGTTGCCTTCGTTGCTCAGCTGACACAAATAAATTAGTCACCTGTCAGTACTTGTTTAGAATTTACAAACACATCAGTTTTGAGGGAAGAGCAGAAAACAGCCAGCATATTTTTCTATTAGAGCACTCTGCAAAGGGAACTAAGCACTTTGTTTTCATTTATGCAAGTAACTTAACCCCCTGCTGCACAGCAAATGCCTCCTTCTGGGAGTAAGACACTGTCTCACCTGGAGGGCATGGAGCTGCCAGAGCTGATGAAGGCACAAGAGGCGGTTGGAGAGATACAAGTGCTGGAAGTGACCCAGAATTGGATGTGACCCTGCATGACTGTGCAGAAACGCAGAGCCCCCAGCGCCTCATCAGCTCATGGGAACAGGCCACACAGCCCATCTGCTCCAAGCCTGCTCATAGCCAAGCAAAACAAGAAGTTACTGGTTGTTGCAGGCAAATTTTAGCATTTGCTGCAGATTAAAGACAGAAGGGTTTAGCTTCGGTCACAGGTTTCCTCTGCTACTTCAAAACACTACTGTCATCTCTGCTCCCCTAGTTTTGGATGTGGGGTGGTACCTTTGAGTCACAGAAATCCAGCTCCTTTTAGAGGTCAATGGTAAGACTGGGAACTAGAACCAAGGACATAATGCAAAAGAGTATATAACACAAAATAGCCAGGGATAAATCAGACATTTCCTGTAATTAATTTCTTTCTATTTTCTTTGTTCAACTTCCACATCCGATAAAGCAAGTCTTCACTAAAGCTGAAAGTCTGACTAAAATATCCAGAATGCCCAAGAGAAAATACGGACTTTTTGTTAAGTACTGATGTTGAAGTTGGTTATACTGATTAAATCAAGAAACCAAAGCATCTCATCCAAATTACAGGTCCAGTTGGAACAGCCTGAACTGCAAATGCAGAGTCACAAGGATCCATGGGTGAGCAACTCCAGCCAGAAATTATTGACAGGAATTAGCTGGGAAATCACTACAAGAAACAAGCTTAAGAGAATAACAATCTGCCACAGACAATACATAAACCAAAAAAGGAGATGGTATTCAGTCAGTCAAGTGATTTGCTACAAATTATTTGCCCAGGGCCAATCTTGCTGCTAAAGCGATCAGTGAAGATGCACTACCCGGAGCGATGCTGGGACATAGTTAAGACTAACAAGCTGTTGTACACAGCACTTTAATTAGGCCAAATGCGGAAATTATAATAAACCAGCTGGTCAAAAGGAAAAAATAAATCTGTAACCAAACAGAATCAAATTATTTCTTTTTATTGTGACAAGATAAAACCTCTGAAGTGAGATTTCAGAATTACAATGATACCCGAACTCGCACCAAATGAGAGCACAAGAGCCCGTTCAGGCATCAGCACGTCAGCCAGGCTGTTGCTACCTCCGGTCCCTATCAAACACAAGAATTTGTCGATGTTTTATTTTAGCAGCAACAAATGGCTGGCTGAGCAGAGCTGCTGCAAACGGGAAATCGGGAGGCAAGGACAGGTGCGTCATTTCTTGAAATTCTTTTAGGGATGGTGGCACAGAGTCCTTCCAGACACAAGCCATAAGGCTGAGAAATATCTATCCTGCTTAGCTATAGAAACGGGGATTTTATGAAAGTGTGATCACGAGGTGATAATAAGAATGTGATTGGAAGTTGATGTGTTATTGCTTAATTTAGACAGAGGAAAGCTCTTTTTTTGTCCATACCATCTGCCAGCCTAGAAACCTAAGGAATAAAGGCACAAGCTGCAGATGGCTTTTATAATGGCTGTACTCAAGCAACAGAGGAGCAAGGATAGAGGCCATATAAATCAAGCAGCAATATCACCATGGCTGAGCAATAACCAAGCTGATAGCAGCATTTGATAGAAACAGCAAGCAAAAGATACTTTCCCAATTCACTGCATTAGGATTCAGTTGCATCAGGATAGGACAGAGAATTGGACTTCATGAGGCTATTGGGAGCACTGACATGCGAGCCTGGTAAGAACAGGCAGGACAACATGGCTGCACAGAGTAACTGCAGCCTCCAAGAAAAACAGACAAGCTCTACTTTAAAATTGCATTCACATATGCAACAGTTCCCAAGCTAGCTGTTATCCTTTCTTTCCTCTTTTTTTTCCTGAGGGAAGAGAGAAAGAGAGTAGAAGCTAATTTACTTCAAGGCAGTAGAAAGAAAAACTTGGATGCGAGACAAGGCTCAGCAGGACAAGCACAAACTTCTGCTGGCAAAGAAGTCCCCCAAGATGACCATCAGACGATCGGAGCTCTGCTGGGGAGCTTGAAAGGGCTGCTCAGCTTATCTTGTTCCAGCAGAGGCTAGGTGCACTGGACACAGAACAACATGGCATGGTACAGAGGCCACTTCAATGATTTCCTCTTAAACAACTAGATCAAACAACCTCATTTACACAAATATGTATAAACAGTCATCACAGCATTGATGGTATTAGTCCTCCGGGTGAGACTAGTGGCACACAGATTGAGAGAAGAAACAGTAGAAGACAGAAGAAAAAAATAGGGTTTAATTCTATTTGTTAAATATATACTCACATACATTAATTTTTTTACATTTTCATCACTACTGAGAATATTAGCTGCTTTGCTGCTTCACTGCTAAGTGTCTCTGGCCCACCAGAGCAGGGGACCGCCTGTGGAGACCTTCCAAAGTGCTCACAGCCTATCCTGCAAGAGGTCTACAAGCAACCAGCTCTGCCCTGGGTGCAAAGCCTGCAACCAGGGAGAGGGACCCCAGCTATGCCTTCAGCAGAAGGGATACGCATAGAGCAGAGTTGCCCAACTTGGAGAATGGAGGAAAAGTCACACTGCTCCTGCTGATGAGCTGATGCAAGCTAGATGCTCCTGAGTAGCTGGGATAAAGACCTCAAAATGCATCCAACAGATACCAGGCTTAAGGTCAATATCATTCTTTCACCACTGGGACATCCACAAAACCCAACTGGGCTACAGCTGCTCAAAACCCATTCTCAAAGCAGCACTGGAAGATTCAGTCACTCACTCAATAAGGTATAAACTGTCCTGAACTCCAGCAAGCTGTTCCATTCAGAGAAAAATCAGCACTACCATGATCTCAGATGGCAGCTTAAGTACACATTAAAGGAAGATACAGTTCATGTCCCATACTGTGTGCCTGACATAATCCTTTATGCCTACGCAAAGTGAATGTAAAACGTTAGCATGTCAAAAGAGCAGGACTCTACGATTATTTTGGGCATTGTCTAAATCCATCATTTATATATACACACAAATACCTCAAGTAGACTCTTTGAGCAGAACCGGGAGTTGAGCAGACAGGACAGACTGCAGAGAATGATCAGTGATGGATCTGTCAAAAGTTACTAGAATTGAACCATTTTCTTGCTAAATACTTGGCAAGATCCCAGTGACTTTACCAGAACTTTGCAGGGAAGGAGGAGGAACAGTGAAAGGAGTAAAGCAAAAAGAAGCATTATGGCAAAAAAAACTTTTTCTTTTTTTTTTCCATCCTTATTAATACTACTTTTCACTTGGAATCCTCCTTAGTTTGGCATACGAAGATGCCTTATGACAGCAGATCAGAAATTAAAACACCGTTTTCACTGATCCCACACAAGTATTCTCCTTCTCACCCACCCCAAAGAGCTGTCTTTCAGGGAAACTTGTGTGAGTCAGGGGCTTCCCTGCCAAACTTCAAAGTTTCAGTCAGTTTCATATCAGATAGTTTCGAGGAACTAGGATCCTATGAGACAGAGAGGACATCTCAGGTACGATGACATTTTAGCTGTACACATGCACCCTTGGCGCGGAACTCTTATTAGAACACCCCAAAAGAGGCAATGTAAGACTGGAGCCCCACAGGCATTATTTCTAGGTATATTCCATAATTATCTTCTACAGTTTCACAAAACAGATTTACTTTAGAATAGCTTCAGAGCACCTGCAATCTATAGTTTCTCTCTATTGCAGACACTCTGATGTTTCTGGGCTATTCTGAAACACAGCATTACTCTAAGAAATAACACACTATCAGAGAACAAAGATAAACAGGCTGTTATTTAAGGCTACACAAGCAAGTCCAGCAGAATGCCTTCCCCCTTCACCATGGGTGTAGATAGACTGCCTGAAAGAGGACTTTTCCTCAACCAATTATTGGTACCAAGATGAGCACGGTGGTGTTGGCAGACACCGTCACAAACAGCAGCCACATGATACAGATGCATCCTTGGTGAGATGTGAGGGGGAAAACTAAAGGTAGTGCTGGCCTGAGCCATGAGAGAAAAATGAAGATTGCTGCCATGCCCAGCCTGCCTTAGGCAAGCCAGCTGCCTGCAGGGCTGCTGCTCTCCTGCCTTCACATATGGAGGCATCAATCAAGCCAGTTCAAACAACAGCACATCAACTATGTTGCCATCCCAAAAACCTTAACTATGAATTCACGACCCCCTGGAGTGAGCTGGGCTCAAGAACAAGGACTTCTCATGCACTAGCATCCTTAAGTGAGGAAAAGGGAGAGAATGAAGAAAAGCAAACCAATGATGCAAGAGATGCCTCAAACTCTGAGTCTATTTGTTATGACAGCCCAAGTTGTGAGAAAACCCTGAGGTCATCTGTGGCATATATGCATGCAGACTCCAGAATAACACTCGAGAGCTCTTGCCTTCATTTCAAGAGCTATCATGCTATTTGGGGGGGGGGGGAATAGTTTACCCTGACCTATCCTTCTGGCCTTTGCGCTTCGCAACCACACTGAGCTCCTAGTGAAAGCTGACCTGTCCACGTGTTCATCAGGGACCTAACACATGTATGCCAGTGGCACACAGTTAGACAAGCACTCCCTCACTGCTGCAGCTGGGAGCAGTAACACAGAGTTTATCCTGCACGTCTGGAAAGGAAATGAAAAAATGACTAATTGCTGACAGAAGATTAATGGCACCCTGTCTCTTAAACCCCAAACCATCAGAGGAGCTGTGCACTTGAGATGCTGCTCTGCCTGCATCTGCTGTGGTGCAACAGCATCTCTAAGAGAGGAAGCACCAACATTTTTCTTTGGCCTCATGCTACTCTACGGCTCTTCAGCTGATTTGCCCTTGGGATGATCTTTCAGAGAAGCTTTAGCAACTCCTAGCGCTAGGACAGCCCTTCCCACTGCAGCCCCAGCCCAAGCAGCAACAGAATCAGAGCTGTGGATTGGTCAAACTGGCTGTGGTTGACTGGAAGAAGTTTCTCCGAGCTGATTCCAGGGAATCTGCAGCAGGCAGTTATGCAAGACCCCGCTTTGGGCAGGATCCCAAACTTCCACTGAGAAAGTTTTGGGGTTCTAAAATCACAGTGAATTCAAGCCACTGTTTTAAAGCAGCCCTGGCTGTTTTATAAAATACTCTAAACAGCATTTCCTCTTTTTTCCCCCTTCAGAATGTGGACAATAGCCACTCCTTTGATGCCACTAGTTGAATAGCTATTTCACATACGCCCAAGCAGGCACTGTCACTTCAGTAACTGAGGTTAATGGTTTGGCAAGTCAGCGGGGGCTAACATTTTTCTCTAGTGATGTTTCTTAGAGTGCAAGGGGCTTTCACTGGAGTAATTCAAACAATTATTAAACTATGTACTACTCTGGTAAAAAGGGCTTCAAAGGGTGTTTTTTTCTTCCTAAGCCTGTTCTTCACCATCACTGCAGGGCTTCAGCTCAGAGACCACTTGCAGAGCTCTTAGATGCTCATCCCCATCAAAATTCAGCCTTGAATGGAGAGTATCTGGCAAAGCATCTCTAGGCCAAATGCTCCCTGGGACTGCCTTCTGATCAGCCTCTCTTTTAGGAGTTTAATGAATAAAAATATATCTGGAAATAAAGCAGAGCGGTGCCTGGAGAGCAAAGAGAGCAGCTCACTTGAGCCACAGATCAGAGTAACACAACGCTGTTTGAACCGGTAGAACTGAGGCTGCTGGGCACAGGTCCACTGATGGCAGCTTGAAAGGTGTGGCAGCGCAGACAGCTTGCTAAAATGTTTGTGAGGAACAATGAAAAACATCCAAGCTGGCCAAATTATGAAACAAGCACAAGCCTTTTCTGGCTTCACACAGGACTACTGAGGTCAGGTTAGAGAAAGGCACGTTTAACTCTGGAGTTAGAGTAAATTCAAATATTAAGGTATATGCCTTTTAGAACGATGGAGAAGAATACAGAAAAAAATTAAAAATAAAATGGAATTGAGAAGACAAGCAAATATACAAAGCATAGAAAAACACTTATCTGATGAGAAAACATGGACAGAGCCCCCAGATAGCTCATTTGTACAAGTCTACAGGTCTACACTCAGTGAAATGTCAATCAAATGCTTGAAAGTGCCTTCATACAAGCACCTACATTTCACAAGGACAGATACTTGTGCATCAGCAAAAGTATTCTGTATCCATTCAGAACATACAGAGAACCCACAAAATAACAAAAAAAAGGCAGATATAGCAAATGCTTTATGCAATCAATTACACGGCATGAACAGCAACAATCGGAGAAAACTCTTGGCAGGTTCATCACAGATTAAATAAGTTCAGGCAAATTGTGCAATAAAAACCCCCTTACAAAGCCATTACTGGATTGGCCTATAGAGAACTCTCATAAGGGCTCAGTTTGTTGGATGATCCATTTGCAATGAACTCTGCCACCTGTAATACCTAACAGACTCTCAGCAGTGTGTTTGCTGTGAAGCATCACAGCAAGAACCTTTTGTACCCATTTGGATTGACAGCTATTCCCTTCATGTAATGTGAGTTTCCTTTCAACTGGAAGAAAAGGGACTTCAAGAAACTGAATATCCTAGTGAAGAGGAAAAGGAAAAAAACCAATCCAAAACTTCAAATTATAGAGGAAACACTTGGGCAAGATGAAAATAGTTTTCAAAATAGAAGTGTTAATAGATGCAGGACAATTCACTCTTTCCTTCTCTATGGCAAGGAGAAAATAGTGACATGGACAAGTCTAACCAGCATGTTCAGTCAGACTGAAGATGGAATATGGTATAGATCTCCAGGACTCAAAACACAGTGATTTTCGTATTATACACATATTATACACAAACAGAAAGCAGCATAGGGCAGCTTGCTCTACACAGGGTTCACAGAGGGGACACATTACTATTTACAACGCAGCACATTACGATGACAGTGACACACACCACTCAGAAGTGATCATTATTACTGGCTGCTTAAGGGATTATTTGAGAAATGATCTGTAAATTTAATTTTTAATTAAGCCAGAAGCCCTAAGGGCCTTCTAGGTTCAAGCATTAAGGGGAGAAGAGGGGGAAATCAATTCTTGGTGATGGAGAGGTCTAGCAGAATCTAATAGGCCTGGGTAATATATCAAGAAGCTTTTAAGATCAGTCACACAGCTCAACAGAGGAAAGCCTAAAACCCAATTTCAGATAAAAGAATACACTGTAAAGTGGAATGGATAGTCACCATTGTTCAAGCCTCTGGCGAGCTACTGTCTTGAGCTCTGACACACATATTACTCAGAAAATAAATAAATTATGAACTCCAGTGTGCAGAACTTCACATGGAAGCCCTCACACTTAGCTCCAACCGGCTTGGAAAAGCAGCCATCTCCAAATGACCTTGCAATTCCTCTAAAGCTTCAGCATGGCCAGAAATATCTACATTAACCGATGAGAACTAGTCATCAAAACATCCTAGAAGGAGGCTAATTTGTGCCAAGAGACAAAACTAGTTCTCTTGATGAAGCACAGGTCTGTCAGGTTCATTACAGTGACCATGGCTGGAAGAGACATGACACTGAGCCCATCTGACCTCCACAGTGCATTTTCAGTAACAGTTACAAAAAATCGGAAATGGAAGATTTTTCATCCCATCTCTAGATTCTGAGCTCACAGAACCAGATGAGTTGCACCCAAGAGTGCTGAAAGGACCAGTGTTATAGGAAGGCCACTCTTGCAATCTTTGAGATATTGTCACAACTGGGGAGGTCCTCAAAGACCGGAGAAAAGCAAGTGTTGCACCCATCTTCAAAAAAAGGCCAAAAAGACAGTCTGAGGAAGTCAGCTTTGCCTTGGCTGGTGGGAAAGTCATGGAATCCTCTTGGGCTTCTAAGAATGCAGCAGCTGGGACCAGTCTACCTGGACTGAACAGAGGCAAATCATGCTTGACCAATGTAACTGCCTGCTATGGGAGAACCATTGGAACTATAGGTTTCATTTACGTCTACTTCCACAACACTTTTGACACCACCTCCCACAGTCTTTTATATAACTTAGGTTGTATTAGTCTGAAAGGGAGGAGGAGACAACTATATGGGCAAAAACCAGGTGGGATGGTTGGGTTCCAGAAAGTAGGGGTTTAGGAGTATCCGGAAGCCAGTAGCAAGCAGGGTACTGCAGGAGTCTGTACTGAGACCTGTCATCTTCAATGTCTGTATCAGAGGCCTGTAGGAGCTGATAAGCGCCCTCCTGCAAAGTTTGTAAATGACATCATATTGGAGAGCTGATACACTCAGGGGCAGGGCTGCCACTTGGAGGGAACCACAGCCACAGGCTGTCCTCTCCTTGGGGATACATCTTACTCCATATGCATATTTTGTAGGAGAAAGTTGGGCAGAAGAAATGAGCAAGAAATGAGATGAATGGTCTTGTTTTCACAAACCTTCCCTCCTAAGAAACAAGTCATTTATCAAAGTGCTGTAATCCTACCAACTGTCATAACACTTGGTCTAATTACATCTGGAGAACAATAAGCTGCATGTTCAGGAAGAAACTCTGCAACAAGGTTGGCAGAGAAGCTCTGCTATGCATGATCTTAGATCACAGGTCCAAATGCAAGAACAAATACCACTAGGAAGGGATTGGTGACATTTGCGTAGAGCAGCTTCATTGTATTTTACAATTAATTAAAAAAAACAAATCAGGTTGGTTAATTTCCTATGTTTTCATAAAATGCCAATCCTAGTGCATAAATCTACATCAGGGAAGGGTTTTCAGATTACATATTCGGGGTAAGGTAAAAAATCCATCTTCTGGAAGAATACAAAACACATTTAAGATTTCTTAAAAATGTTAAAAAGCTGCTTGGGCTGACTTCACACTGCAGTTTGCCATACATACACTAATGTTACTATGGCTTTCAGCAATACAACCATTGTTTAACTCCAAGCCTTGAAGAAAATATTCTTCAAACTTCACACTACAAAACCTGCTGGAGATGAACCACTCCTTCCCTGCAGTGGTTTCAGTGGGACTATTTGGGAGCATATACTACCAAGCAACGAACAGCAGCACCAAGTCCACAACAGACATTTTTAGTATGGGGAGTACCTGTTATTTCTGTTCAAGCACTGACACTTCTGGATCTGACACCAGATGCCTGAGCCTGCAACAGTACCAAGACCACACATACATTTCATTGACACACTCAAACTAAAAGATGAAAGGGGAGACCCTCTTACTCACAGCAAAGCTGGGCACTTAGAAAACAGCCTTCAATTGGATTCTTGATCAGAGACTTTGGGACCACTTGCAAAGCAAGATAACACCTGTATCCTGGATAAAGAGTAGACAGGCAAAACCAAAATACATATTAACACAAAGCAATACACACACACAAAATATGGACACTAGGACCAAAGAAGACTGATTTTGATAGGCAGTATATCAAAGATGACTGAATATCAAGTTCTTTGTACATTTGTGGGGCAAGCAGCGGATGCTGTTAGGAGAAGGTTAGGCTCTTCCTGAGGTCATGTTTTATACTTTGTTGAAAATTAAGGGGGGAACATTATTAGAGCTATGAAATGGGTATGCAGAGGAATGCCCTTGCTGCAAATGGAATAATAAAAACAGGTGTGGTTTTAAAACAAAACCACTGAAAAACATGTTTGAGCCCTGGAAAGGGAATACACACTAACTCCAGGGACCCTGCCAAGGCCTCCAGCTAAACTAGCCACTGCATCACCAATCCCTTCACTGGGGCAGCTGGACCTGCTTATGGGCTGAAGATACAAGAGGCTTTCTAGTTCCCCCAGCTGGGCACAGAGGCTGAATCATAAGAAACCCTCAAACAGCCAAACTGTGAAGCCAGTCCATGGAAAAACAAACACACACACAAATGCACATTGAGTAATGCTGATGCCTTTGCAGAGCATGAGGCCAGCCCTCAGATTAGATACACCAAGGAACCTGCCAGACCCCAGCCCCATCGCTCTGCCCACAGTCACAGCCACAGGCAGACACATAAGAACAAATCAAGGTCTCAGCTACACAAACATTTAGTACTAGACAGTTTGTTTGGATTTTCTTTTCCTTGAGGATAAACCAGGATATATTAGCTTATTTTGCAATAACAGAGATTTCTATGTCCCAGACAAAACCAAACAAGCAGGAACAACGGCAGCAACAAAATCCAGACACATTCTTTTGCTAAAGAGAGTAATCTTGAGGCATCTTCTCACTGAAGAGTTGGTGAGACTTTGGGGTGAAGGAGGTAGAGTAGGGAATATCAGGTATTTTCAAGGTTAGAATCCTGTCACTCACCTTTTTTGAAAGAAAATTCAGAATTCTTTTTTTGTAGGAGACAGAAGTTTTCATTTTGATTATGTTCAAGAACACCTTTCACATCATTATTTTTCAATTAAGGTGAAGGAGAAAAACTGCTAGAAAATCTGATAAGTGAAAACTTGCTTAACCTTTTCTTTCTCCATAATTTTATTAGATAGAAGCTGAGAATGCCTCCTCCATAAACCCTTACATGTACAGCTATTCCAATCTTCCTGTGAAAGCATGAGGGGAGGAAGTGAGAAAAAAACAAGTCCTAGATTTGAGGCAAAAATAAGATTTCTACAAAAAATTCATTACATAAAAATCCTACATTCAAGTCATTAATTTTTAAATTAAAACCCCTTTACATGATAGCCTTTATTTTATTTATAGGTGTTTGATTACCAGTCTGGTATTCACTGATGTTATGCAAATGTAAATTCAACAGTCTCATGCCCAAATTTATGCATTTAGAGCTTCATTTCAGATGCATGTTATTTGTCATTTGCTGCTGTCCTGCTGCAAAGGTGTGCAGCATCCAACCAGGCAGAAAAGCATCAGACATCCCTAGTAATCAAACTCAGCACAAGTGTTAAACAGCCTGGCTGTAAGGAACAGCATCATTACTCACATATCCCTTAATGTCAGAGTCAGATTCATGACCTCCTTCCCAAACAAAATATCTTGGTGACAACTTATTATAATAATAATTATTTTACGAAATGGGCTAACCTGCCCTGCAGATGCTGGTGCACCCACATGCAGCCCTTCCTCTGCTTGGGCTCAGCATGAGCTCTGGCTTTAGGTTCTTCTCTTCCACTCATTAATTTTGGGTGATCATATTGGAACTGATCATACGGATCATACTGGATTGATCATATTGGATCTGATTGGAAGCATGTCCATGGGTCATCTAAGAGCACAACACCTACACAACAGCAGCTGAGTGATACGGGGGCTTTTTCCATTAAAAAAAAAAAGCACCATATTGTGTTTCAGCTGGAAGGAGGACACCGACAATGAAAACTAGATGATGTGCCAGCAGGAACTGTGGAGTCTGAGCAACACAGATTGAATTAACCTCCTGAGGTGTCCCCATGGAAAAAAAACCTCATAACCATTGCTTCTGCTTAAAGCCTACACTTTCCCAAATACAGCTTTAAGATCATAGAAATGAGAAATACGCAGACACTGCAGGCTGCAATACTGTACACACAGGGTATAGATGCAGTCTGAGGCTCTTTGCACAACCCAGCTTCTCCTCTGAAATGTAAATGAGAAGTTAGCAGGAAGTATACACATGTACCACATCCATGGGTAGGATGCCAGGTCAGCCTAGACAACGCAGATCTTTCGTTCACTCCAGCTTAACTGTAAAACTTTTTGACTCCAATCTTAAGTCCCAGAGGAGAAATCCCCAACCCCAGGGTTATTTTCCTTCAAACGCATGCATAAGTATTTTCCTTTAACAAGGATATGGAGACCATAAAATACTAAGTTATGTTGATATGCAAAGAGGCCAACATGTAAGAATCCTCTGGTTACACAGCATTAGTGTTGCAGAGCTTGTAATTAAACTTCAATTCCTTTACAACTTCAGACAAGCTCCAGACAGTGGGCTGAAAATACATCTCGAATAGATCTTCAACAGCCAGAACCATCTGTTTCCTTTTTGTGTGAAGTATTTTTATTTATCACAAGTAATGAGATTAAATAGATTTTAGGAGGTTTGTTATTAATAAAGGAATGTGAAAAACTTCCAAAAGAGAGAAAGAACCACATTCTGCACCTGAGTCTGCTCAGGAGCCCGCTCATCTTTGGCACTAAATCATGCTTCATATAACACTGCTTAGAAGAGAAGAATTACTTCCACACCTGAATCTTCATTGGAAATACACTGCTTCACAGGCAGAATGTAATTAGGCAGGCCAGAGTTCAGCCAGGACATTAGGGTTAATGGCCCTACTACTGCCAAGCGCAAACAGCAGAGGAGCCCACCACGGGTCCCATCCAGAGCACGGCACCTCCACCTGCCTCTTTGTTCTGCCACAGCACCCCTGTGTTGCCCCATAGGGGCAAGGGTTTGCACCAACGGCAAGCAGAGACAGCACAGACAGTGCTGCTTCCCCTTGAACCTGTCACCTGCATGCACCCAGAAGCCAGATGGTACCATCAATGATGACAGAAAGGAATTTAAGTGTGAGATATTTCCCATAACCACAGACAGTAAAATCTTATTTTAAATTATGCCAAGAAGCTGTATCATCACTGAATACTCAGCAACAGTTACACACAAGCAGAACAACCTTCAGTCAGTGCTTTCTACCCATGTGTATTACTAAAGCTCTGTTTTGGCCAAGACAGATGTATGAAATACATCACATCAACTGGAAGAAAATGCACTTTCTACATCATACAAAAAAGGACCTAGTTAGTTCCACAACAGAAGCCTTTTGCTCAGAACAGCACAAAGGACTGAAACCCTCCTCCACATGCTTTCCTCAAAACCGTGCTGTACCATTTAATCTCCTACACTCAACATGCTGCTGTGGTTCAAAATTCTCAGCATGAAAGCCTAAGAGGATGAAGGCCACCAGCAACAACAGAGCCAAAGCAGTACACCCCGAGAAGGGGGAAAACTGCTTCTCTATTCAACTGGGTGTTGCTAAAGCTGCAATCACTAACATCAGGGCCAAAGTATCCTGAGCCCCGTTACTTGGTCATTCCTCAGCACCTGCAGGGAGCTGAGCCACCCTGAGAACTAAATTGAACTGCACCTGAAAATAACCTCATGCAAGGAAACAAGCCATCCTCCAGCTGTAAAGATAAACTGAGGCTCCAGAAAGCCACACTCATCAACAGAAGGGGACTCAGAGGAGCAAAGCTTCCCTAAGGTGTCTTGCATCAGGCTGCCCAGCCAGACAATTCATTCTCATGGCCAGATGACAAACCATCAAGCAAGCCCCTTCCCAGCTCACCGTTAGGCCCACCTCAGCCTCCTCTTATTCTTTTTCCCTAACACAAAGCTTTTGCTACAGCAACCCCCAAGTCACTCACCCCTGACAGTTGCAGCCTCCTCTATCATACTTCCAAGGGATGAAGCTAAACAACCAAAAAGTCAGTAATGAAGCTCTCCCCTTTTCTGTAGCAGCAGCTTTGTTGCTCATCCCTCAGAGCAGCCATGACCCAGTGGAGGGTGCAGCTCTCGTTAGCAGCTCCTCCCACAAGTAATGAGGCCCTATAGGAGCCACCTGTGGGATCTGCCCCTCTGCAGGACCCACAGCACAGCAGAGCTCCTGCAGTCCTGGCACACTGCTTAGGAGGCTCACTGGCCACTAAAGCCCCTGGAGGTTCTGTATTTTATTATCCCCAGCTGACCCTCGGTGGAAGGGACAGATACCCCATTTCTTAAACAAGAGATTTGCCATTCAGTATCTATTGCCTTACGGCACTGGAGGGAGATCTCCTGGCTGTACACTTAGCCCTTACAGCCCCCAGGACAAAGGCACCATTCTGTCCTAGCTCTGCTGCTGTCATCCTCAATGGAAACATTAGTCTGTGTGGGTGCTACTTTCTTCTAATACCAATATCTGAGCACTAGGTTAGAAACCAAAATTAGCATATTGGTGCCATAGCAATGAAGTGCCAGTGTTTAATGCAGCTGGCTGGGCCATATCAGCCATTTATTTACTGTAGTCAGTCTCTAAATCTGTATTGCATCTGCTGTCTGCATAAATAGCAAATAAAGCAATAAATCTCATAGAGTTACCAAGCACTTTCACTCAGCTTCTTCTGAACCTGTTAAATTCTGCTGTGATTCATTTGCCTGGCTGTGCCGCAGAGAGACAGTTCTTGTGGAAGGGGGAAGAGGTATTTCTGTGCACTACTCCAGAGCTTCCAAAACCAATTCCCTTCCAGCTGCAATCCTGCTTTCTTTTTCATTTTTATTGGGGCAGGGAGCAACAAAGAGACTTTTTAGGACCAGAGCATCTTACCCTCCTCCAGGTACAGGTCACCAATTTTGAGACAGAAATCATAGACACTTAGAGTAGGTTTTCTTTTTAATGAAAATCTATATTGTCAATTTTTCTTCCAAGGCAATGACACCAAAAGTTACTTGTCACACTGACATGGTAGTGTGAGGACACGCCACCACCTTCCATGAGGCAGGACACATTGCCAGGCTGCTTGCCAAACAAGGCTTTCAGGTAACCACAGCTTTTGAAGTGCCTTTGGCAGCAATACTAGAGAAAGACTGATCTGTATGAAACAACAAAAGATAGGATGTGGTAGACCTAATATGCAAACAGCCTTCAGATAAATAGCAGCAAACAAAATAGTAATAAAAAGTTTTAGAAATATGAAGCCAGATTTGTATCTGGAAAAGTCTCTTCCAGCTTCAATTAATTGCTGTTTCTTGATTGCATAAATCACTGAAGCTTTGGGTTTGCTATAATGGCTTTTACAACAGAATGACTGCTTTCTGTGCCATGCATTTTACCGTTTTCTTCAGTCCTTATGCTTTTCTTGGATCTCATCACATTCATGGAATATTACACGCTTGCTCCAGCTGACTTATTTGTTAACAGATCCCTTATCTTTGGCATATTCTTTCCACTGTTGAAAGAAACTATCCAACATAGCAGTAAAATCACAGTTACACTAATGATCAGCTCTGTAGGGTGGATTTTTCTTGTTTTATTGTCAGGTTCAACGTGCTGTTCAGTTACCTCTCCAGCCATGTTTTTCTATTTCCAAATAATTTCTATTCTTCTTTTACCACAAGCTCTGCCAGTTTGTACCTTACACATCATCCTGTCATCTTCATTGTGGCTTTGGGTTTTTTTTTTGTTGTTTTTTACCCTATATTTTGAGCTGGCAGTCTGAGAGGCACATTCCTAGAATGTGAGAGACATCAGGACTTGCCTTTTACTCTAGAGCACCAGAATTTATTTTTTGCCATCAACTTCTTTATACAGGAGCATAAAATGATATGCAACAGTGCACAGGCTGTCAAGGGGACTCTGACCTGGGACAAATCTCCAATCTGTACTTTGGTTTTGAAACCATAAACACAACATGCTGGGAGCTCAGTCCTGCTCTGTCCTCCAAACAAGCATCTCTATTCTCAATGGCAGATGCAATCTGATCCACCTGACTGCACTTGTTAATAATAAGGAGGTAAGGTGTACTTTGTCAATGGATGTGAGTCATTGTTCTCTTCTAGGAAAGTCCAAAATAGATTTAACCATTACCCAAGGAAATTTGCATTTCACTTATTTATAAAGGATAAAGACTCCTTTTTCCTTTTTCATAGAAGCATTTTTAAACTGCCAAAGTCAACTTGGGAGCAGGGTAGAAAAGATTTATGCAAAATTCTTAATAAAATTCATTTGGATCTATTTACAAGACAGAATCTACTTAGCAGATATTTTTTAAGAACCCACTTAGGAAAGCAGGAAATACAAACACCAAGCTTAAAAAAAAATAAAACAGCATGGTGTTGTTCCCCACATATCATCCTACTTAATGGTGCTTTAAATCTTTAAATTTAGCTGTGAAATTCTCTAAATCAACCTGAGTAAAATGGCATAGTCATTGCACTAATGCCCAGTGGGCTGGAAGACAGCTGACATTGTCCCACTCTAAACTGTTGACAGCAAATTTTCCTGCAGGTCTGAGACTGAAAAGTGTGCTCCAGCACAAGGCGGGATGTCATCTTCCCACTCAGCTGTGCTCCCCACTGTCTTCTCTATTCCTATGCTACCTGAGCCCAGTCTCTCCCAGAACTCTGCACATGCCATACCTAAGGAGCTTGAATCCAGTTCAGGTTTGAGACATCTACAAATCTCAGCTGCCCTTAAGGCAAAGTCTGGTCCCTTGTAGAAAAGGGCCCATCTTATCTGCCCAAGATGTAGAAAAAGGCCATATGCAATGTCCTTTCTGAGTGTACTTTCAAGACCAAGCTCCACTGGGGTTTCCTCTCAGGCACTCAGGGCTAGCCACAGATCCAGGCAGGGTTTTGGAACCAGGTGATCTTTAAGGTCCCTTCCAACCCAAACCAATCTGTGATTTTATAAGGTAGCATGGGTAGACAGCCAAAGTAGCCTTCATCCAGCTCAGCTCAGCACTGTAAATGAAGCCAGGTAGGTAGGGAAGGCAGAAGGCTGCCTATCTCCCCTGCCAATTCACTATACCTCCACCTTTGCACATCCGGGAGCTCTGTCTTAGCCCTCTACCAGGCCAGGCCCATGACAGCTTTGTGCTTCTGTCCTTTGTCTCTCCTATCTGCTTAAATCAAGCAAATAGCAACAATTTTGCACATGATCACCAGGAAAACTCCTCAGTCAGTTTTGGGCAATGTTTTCCATTGTGTCAAGCTGTCCTACCCCACAAAGGATGTTAAACTCCTTCTTCCAGTTGGTGGATGCTGTGCCCATTAGCAACTGTGCTACTCTAGAGGCATGCTTCATGGAAGCCATTAATATCTTTTAAACTAAGTACATTTTTTTTAATACTGACATTTTCTTTAATGTTTTTAAGCTCTAGAACTAACTTCCTTCCTTTCTCCTTCAGCACATATTAGCCTTTCCCTGCCAGATCTTCAGCTGGAATAAATTTTGCTTCCCAACCCTAATTCATTAAATGATGTGAACATGTGCATTCAGTTAAACAGGCTTTTCATGTGTATAATGCTTACAGATGAATGTTTGGCTTATGTAGGCCTTCAGTTGCAATTCAGGGAAGGACATGCCCAAGTCCAGCCTGTTCATCAATATACCTGTGAAACAATGCGTTCCCCAAAGAAGTTTTTCTGAAATAGAAAATATCCAACTTCCCAGGCACTTGTTCAATTACTGCCTGATATTGCAGAACATAAACATCACTGAATAACATTATTCCTTCAAACACAGAACAGTAATGTTTGAGTAACTGGAGCACAAATATAGTTCACCTCAGGCAAGAGATAAATTACATTAATAAAGTGTGGTTGTGTTTTTTAATTAGTTTGATAAGGCACGACTGAAGATGATATTGTTCAGAAAAGCTCCATTTTCTGAAGTAAGGAATTGTAGCTGTAGATCCCAGTCTGGGTTTTGTTTTTAAACAGGCTGGAGTATTGCTTTAAAGAGGATTTCACAGAGCATGCAAACATCAGGTCATTAGAAGAGGCCAACTCCATTACACTTGTCATTTGGTGTCCATGACCCATTTCCTTTTCATACCTGGATGCAGTTATGCTCTTCTCCAAAAGGATCCTACAGCTCTTCATGTTCAGGGAGGTTTCAAATGCTGCACTCTTCATCTCATCAGCCTCTCCCAGACTCGGGGGAAGACATCCAGACTGTGGCCTGCTGCCTACAGTCCCTCTCTTACAAAAAGTCCAGTTCTAATAAACAGAGAGAGAAAATTAGAAAATAGTTTCATTACCCATCAAGATAACTCAAACCCTTCAGCAGACTCTGCCAAATCACCATGCCAAAACTCATTTATATATGGCTCCCATCTTCTTTGCTGTTATTTATTTACTAGATTAACAGTGCCACTAGACTCAGTAAGACCTGCTATGTTGCTCATGCTTTGCAAATGCTTGAAGCTGTGAACTATCAGGTCTGGATGATCTATTTAACAGTGGCCTCATGATGCCAGACCTGGCTACAGAGGTTTTGCTCACACCTTGAATCCATTTCTGTTTGGGTCATGTCCTGCACCACACTCCCCTCTGCAGCCCTGGCCTTTGAAAAACTATGTACAGGTTCCTAATTCACTGATGTACTTGAATAAATTCCAAAACATACCTTTAGGTACCCAAATTTTTCTGTGTATCTACTAGGGTACAATCCTTGCCTCCAGAAATCAGTGCAAATTTCTCCTTTGATTTTGCTGTAAGAAGAATCTTACTCTTTCTGAACTCAGCAGCTGGTTTTCTATTGACTTACATGAAGGCATAAACTGTGGCTAAAATTTAAAAATGATCAGTGTATGGTTCCAGAGCAGCTCAAGTTGCCAGACAGGAAAGAGTTGGTCCTGCCAGAGCACCTTGCTGCCATCAAACCCTAGTTTTGTAAGTCAGTTTCACTAAGGTGAACAAAGTGGTCTTTCCTGCTCATTGATCACACAAATCCAATCTGGAGACTTGTTTTCTCTACATGACAGTTACAGGAGACAGACCTGATTAGATATTTCTGTTCTGATCAAGAAGCATCTCACAGGCAGTCCTGTGACTGTAAAGCAAATCCCTCCCCAGAGCTCAGCTGCACGCTCTGCCTGATGAGCTGTGCTTAGCTATGCTTCCTCCAGACCCGTGAAACAACATGCTTTGATAACGATGCACAGTGTGTTTTGAGCTTCAGGAAGAGACATATTCACCTTCACACTCTTATCCTCGAGATCCAGCAAAGATTGTTTCCAATCGAAGGACACTCAAGGTTTTCACATCTTTTCTGAAGTACATACAGAACAAGTGTTCATCCCCTCCTGTGCATCTCTCCCTATTGCCTTCCAGTTAAAATGCAGACCAAGTACTTTATTAATGCCCAAACAGCAATATGTCAAGGCTCCATGTGCTGTCTGTTTATCAAGCAGCACCAAAGACTGTACTAACAAGTCTAACAATATTGAATTTGATTTACATTTCAAGTGCAACGTGTTCCCTACAGGAATGCTCTGTAACAGGTCTTTTCATGGCACAAGAACAATAACTGATCAAACACATTTCTTGAAGCTATGCCAATGGTTATTTATTTGTTGTGTTTGTGACTGCTTAGTAGCAGAAATTATGGCCTCGATGTTGCTCTCTGCTGAACAACTAAGGCTTAACTCCTCTGAAACCAGTGCAGTTACCTAGCATTACATTTGAAATCAGAATTGGCAATAGCATAGCTGAATAATTAAAGTCAAATAATAAAGGATGGCAAAACCATAGACTTTGCTGTTTCCTCCAATATGCTGTAGTGCAAACCCTTTTGGACCAGTACAACTCAAAATACTGTTCCCACCAGCAGCAACCAACATCATTGCTTTTTGTCTGGTCCAGAGTCTGGTAACTCAAGGGTAACACACACAAAAGCAGCAGAGTGGACTTCCCAGGGTGGTCACAAATTGCAGAATACATTCTTGTTTGTGCAAGTCAACCTTTACAACACGCTTAGCCCATTGCTAATGATCCAAATGGTCCGACAAGTCTGACAGTCCTCAGCACAAATCACTTCTCTTGTTCTTCAACTCCTTTTACAATATCATGACCTCTTTTCATCTCACTGTGGAACATCCGAAATGCTCCATAACGCAGTCATTAGGTGTGTATTTTGAAAGAAAATTCTCCTGAGAAAATTCACCTTTGCAAAAGTTCCTATCAGAAAATTTTAGAGTTCCCAATGGAAATAAGGACAGTAGGAGGAAAGCAGATTTCGTGTTTGCTTAAAGTGTTAAATAAGCTTTTGATTCAAAGCCAAGTGGTACATTTTCATAAATGCGAACACAATTTAAATGATTTATTTTTATTCTAAAAAGTTAATTGTTTTCCTTCCAAAATACTTAAATTGTTTTTCCTAAAACTACATTTTTAGGCACAGACAAAAATAACAGCACCCAAACCTCTATTTTCAAAAAGAAAACTCACTCTCCTTGGATTTTAACTGGAAATACTTATGACTTGTACTGACAGAACGACCAATAAAGGCACTTTCTGCTTATCCCTTGCTACCCTTTAAAACAATCTGTCCACCAATCCAATTGCTCCATCTGCTTTCAAAACAAAATTGCATTTTACTACTAGGATATTCTCTATCCAAATGCTGAACAGCTTGTAGCTAAGTATTAATCCATAAAAACCTGAAAACAATATCTTATTAATTCACAAAAAGCAATATTCCTGTACACATTTTGGAGCAGGTTCATTACAGTTAAGCCCAAATTTATGCGATGGTCAAAACTGTCCAAAATGTATCTGTTTACCTATAATGAAACAAACTGGTTGCTAAACCTCATTCTGCGACAGAACTCAGGGGAAAAGAAAAAGTTATGTTACAGTGTATGTAATCTTTGTGCAGTAGTTGTTTCTTCTTTAACAGAGAATAACCCACAGCCAGGATAGTAAAAATAAACCAAAATAAAATAGAATAAAATAAAATAAAGTAAAATAACATAACATAAAATAATAAAATATAAAATATAAAATACAGAAAATGACTGAGCTCTGTACCTATTCCAACGACAGTTCTTCCTGAGCACTGTCTGTCAATTCAAATATCCTTGAAAAGGATGTGGCATCAGAACAGGCTTAGTTGCATCAATCTGGGTGTCCCAAAGCATTCCTTTGAATACTGAATCCTATACAGGCTGATTTTCTCAAGTAAGTCTAATATCTTAAAAAACACATGGGACAAAACCCCAACAACTTTCAAAGCCTACGGCTCTTACAGCAGTGGTTTTACTAATAGTCCAAATGCAACAGACATTGACAGTGATGGGAATTCTTCCACTGCCTTCAGTACATATCTGATCTGAGATCCTAAAAGTAAACAAAGCCTGAAATTTCCAGAAGTAGAACTCTATTGTCATCCATCAAATACATATATGTACATAGATATGTATGCATGCATGCATATATGAGAAATTATATCTCGTTTGCTAATAATAGGAAAAGTTTATACATTTATATTTATTTATGTATATAATTTTTTTCATTACTAACAACTAAAACCTGACCATTTTTCACATGATGACATTGGGCTATAAGATTTCTCTTCCTTCTTTCCTTAGTTCCTTGAAAGAAAGTGGTTCATGAATCATGAAGGTTAAATACAAATAACCTGCATTACCAGTCACAGAAGACATGTGGTTAATTGCTGTCTGCCTTTATTGCTAATTGCTGAACAGCAGCGCACTGGCATAGCTACCACAGGCTTCTGAAGATAAAAACCACAGCATATGCACCAATTGTTTGTGTTCTCTTTACATCACTTTTCTTCCAAAACAACATGGGTACAATTCACAGACCCTGCCCCTTAATCTCCTTTCCCTTACACTAAACATAGTAATTCCTCTGGCTGATAACTCCTGTGTTAAGCCAAGTCAGAGAAGAGTCAGCCCAAACAGACAGACTTCAAAGCAGTTCCAGTAAATTAAGTCATTTGCTCTCCAAGACCAAGATTACCTCTCCACCCCTTTCCCATACACAGGCTGGGTTAATATCACCTCTGCTTCCAATGAAAAAGCTGAGCTGACGTTCCTTCCAACATCAGAGTATAAAATAATCACATCAGACATACCCTGCTTAAAAGGAATCCACAGAATGGAAAGAAACAAATAAGATTTCACACCATAGAGTGGTTTAGGGAGATAGAGCAGTTCCATCATTTGACCAAGCAGTTCTTTCAGGTTTAAGTCCCTTGGAAAGCAGAAACTTTCTGCTGAGGAAAGTGGTCACCCTGCTTCACTGTGCCAGTGTTCACAGCCCTCCCAGGCTGCCTGGGCCCTTGCCAGCCCTTCTTAGGTCATCTAAGAGATGTTGCATTGGTGTCAAGAAAGAAAAATATGGGTCAGTGGGGCCCCCTGGACAAGGACCCCCAATAGCATATTATTTATATTGTGAGACTGAGTCTGGCTGGCCATGAAGGCAAATCTCCCCTTTGGAAATAACTATTGATCGTGCAAGTAATTGTCTTCTCCCATGCAGTGCTTTAGCCTTCCTGCAAATTGTAAATGCCTCAGCAGCCTGAAGCCCAAGCCTCTGAATATGAAAATGCAATTTGATTCACGAGATGAGGTGCATTGTCAAAGGTTCTCTGAGAAAGAGGATGGCACAGATTAGACACAACACATTTCTCAGATCAAATCAATGGATTCAGACAGGAAAATAGCATATTTGCTGGGATGGTACACCACCTGTGTGGTGCTCCTCTTGAGTTCCCCTATCACGTTCTTGTTAGCTTCCCCATTGTTACCCCTCACAGACATTTTACTTTCTTCTCCTTTTCCCATTTCACCAAGTTCTGCTAGAGAGCATGTGTTTCTTCTCATTGAATTTCATTTTCTCTCTGTAGAAACAGATTAGCAAGAACCATATTTCCTGGTCTATTCTTGGCCATGCCATGTTCCTGACACTCAGGCTAAAAACCTAGAAGGCAATAACCTTGCCAAAAAATTCAGGTTGGCATGCAAAGGAGATAAAATCAGTAACAGAGTGATTAAGGAGCTCTAAGTGATACTTTACAAAGAAAGACTGAAAAAACAAAATCTATATAACCATGCTGAATGATAATTAAATCAGCACATCTACAGGCTATTGAAGCATTAAAGGCCAACTCTCCAGAGACATGCAAATCAAGAGCATTTGGGCACCTGAATGCCTCTGCAAAGCCAAGTGAACAAGCCAGAACCTCCACCCCGCCTCTCAGGCTATTGAGGAGAATTTTTAATTTCAACATCACGTCACTGGAACCAGCAGAGCTCATGGAACTTTAAATAACTCCCTACTTGCTATGGGAAAAGCAATAGAACTGAAGTTGAAGAAATTAGAGGATATTTAAGGTGATCTAGAGAAATGCTGCCAAATAATGGGGTAAAACTGAAAGGAATAAGTCAAAGGTGAGAATCTTACATTTGCAGATCAGTGAAAATGGAGGAAAGAGTAATAGTGGAAAATGAAAGCATCAGTTACCGACACATTGAAAACTGGAGTGGCCAAAAGATGAGCGAGGAGAGTGTTGCCCTAGCAAGTGAAAGAATGATTATACCCAATTTATATTTTGCATTTATTAACTGCTGTATCACCCAGGACAGAGTAACCAGGAAATTAGAGGCTTATCATTTCTTTAGAGATAGGAAAGAAGGAAAGAGAAAAGAGAGAAAAGGATGTAAGGAACCCCTAGAAAGTCAACAATCAAGAGCATATGTGTGAGGGGCAGAAGGCAAAGATTCAGATCCCCACTCTGCACTGCACAGAGCCTTGCTCCCTCGTTGGAGAGTTTCAGAGGTCTCACCTCTCCATTTTCCTGTAGATAAAATGAAACGCTGGACCTTGCTGTTCCTTACAGAGCAGAATTCCTGGTTCCTGGCCAATCCTACCCCACAGTCTAACTAGCTTGCAAAGCTGGCAAGCGTCAGTATTTCCACTGCCCAGATGGAGGCACAGAGGAGGGTACACTGATTGACCAAGGTCACTCAACAGGCCAACAGCAGAGCCAGCAAGAGGTCCCAAGCCTCCAGAGTCCTGCTGTGAGCCATCCTGTCTCTTCTTACTAGTTGTTTCCATTCCTGGTATCCATCACCCATTACAGATGTCATTAAAATCCAAATAAAACACATCAAATACTTATTATTAATTTAAAAAAAAATTATACAGAGCTGTTTTTCCCATTTATTCCTGGCAGATTCTTTCTTGAAATTTGCCAGATTGGTATGAAAACAAATACATATAAATTAGCAATATATGACATGACATGAATGAGAACACTCACTCTCTTTAATCGTTCCCACAAGCATTTTGTCATTTTTCTGTCAGTTTTGTTGATTGGAAATGAAACTGCTTTACAATTTTTATCACTTTTCCCTGAGCACATTTTGTTCTTAAATTTATCAGATATAAAGCTCATGTATTGGAAATGGGGGAGGCTGGTGAGAAATAGGGAAGAGATCTCTTTGTTTCTCTCTATTTCGGAGTGAATAAACATTCATTGGCACTTTTGCAGTCATCTCACTCCTCCCCCCCATCGCCTCACCTCCTAAACATATGCAAAGACATTTTCTCTTTGAACTTTCCTGAGAAGGAAAAGGACAGATACTTCAAGTCAATCCTCCTCATTAATCAAAAAACTTTCAACAGCAGCCACTGGCTTCCTCTGCATGAACTTGATGTCAGGTTCAGAACTGCACAACTGTATTCCCACATTTTCAAAACTGGACCATGTCAAAGGCGTCTATACATTGACTTCATCTTCTTTTTCTGGCCCCAGCCAAATGAAGAATAGAGGCACAGAAGAAATAAATGCTGAGCTCAAGAGCTGGTGATGAGCACCACAGCCATGCCATTCTCCCTGTCCAACCCTGAGGAAGTTTGTTGCCACATTTGGATCTCAATTTCTTATCTGCTTTCTTGCACACTACAAAGTAAGCCTGGAGCTCTGCACAGTGCATCTAGGGATAATCAAAACCAACAAGATGAATTTATGACAGAAATTATGCAATTATGTAATATGGTATATTGCAATGACTTACATTGCACAGAAGGAAACAAGAATGGCTGAGAAAATACAGAAGGATACAAGAGGCCACTACTTGTTTGACATGAACTGCATAAGATATCACAAGAAAGGAAGAGATGAGGAACTCGTGGCCCAAAATTCAGTACAACTTGCAGCAGCTGCAGCAGATGTTGAATAGGGCAGCAAGTGAACAGTGAAGCACTAATGACTTGATTAATTGGGCCCAAAAGGCTAGTGTGGTCTTTCAGAGGAAAGTCTAGGTCCATGAGATCATGAGTCAGGGTCCATTAGATACAGAATTAACTCTTTAGAAAAGAATACTTCTATGTAACATGTCCAAAAAATGTTTTATAAACTAGACAGACAACTAGCTCTTGTAAATGTAGATGTTTAGCCATCAACAAATCAGACACCTCATAAAAATCTGCTCTCGTATCAGTTTACATCACACTTCTTGGCTAGAACCCATTTCCTATGAATATAAAGTGTGTGGTTTTGCCTGTTGCTTTATCTTTTTCATGCCTTTTAGACCTAGCTATTGTCCATCTTGCCAATAGTTATTTATTGCTTTGTGATTATAAGCAAAGTAAATAATGACCTATTAAATTACAACCCAACACTTACTATCACCAAAACTAAACTCAAATTGCTAAAAAAGAATCACTTAATTTCACATGTGGTTAAGCGTTTACTTCTTTGCAGCAGAGATAATGGATGGTCACTGCAAATCTTTTTCCCAGGAAACCAGCACTTGGAGTAAGTACTCTGTAGCTGATGTTTAAACTGTAAACAGAGGAATTGTTCTAGATACATATTCTAGGCACAGAGCTATACCCAGGGTAGCAGAACACAAGAGTAAATATAGTTTAGGTTTTATCTTACAATGCGTTCTAAAAGAGTGCTGGCATTTGTCAACACTCTGCTTTCTGCCTTTGAACAGTTAGAGGTGGATTATGCAGACCGGTACAAGGCAGATGACACATACAAGCTTCCTCCACTCATTTCAAATTCTCCCCCAAAACTAGACATGACTGCCCTGAATGAGGACCAGATCTAGCATAGAAATGGACACATTCTTCCACTTGCAACAGGAGAAACAATGAGGCAAAAAGGGGTGTTAAGCCTTAGCACTGTCTCTCCAAAGAAATGCTCCTTTTGCCAAACAAGAGAGCCAAGCATTGGCCTGCATCATCACTTGCACACTTATGGTTTTGTGCTTCTTGATGAATTATTAATATTGGCTCTGAAATGTACACAAAATCATATAGTGGCAGAAACAAGCCGTAGCAAGGAAACAGCAAGAAAGAAAAAATGATAGCAATTCAGATCAGGTATAAACCAACTGTACGTATTCTACACGAGATACCATATGCAACTGGTAATCAAATAACTACCCAAGAGTCTTGGCTAGCCAGAGGCTAAAAAAATTTCACTTGGAAAGAATTCAAAATCAAGGCCAAAATAAAAAGAAAAGTGTAGTTAAGTTCGACATACTTACATGAAAGACTTTTGTGGTAAGCAACTGCAAGTCTTCTGCCAAGAGCTGACTGACTGCCAGAAGGTCGTGTATATAGAGGTTACAAGCAAATCGCTGGCTCACGTCTCCTTCCAGAAACCTGTGAAGTTAAAAAGTCTTTACAATGCTCAGTGAGGTACTTTCTCCACTCCCAAACAGCAACCAGTGTAGCAAAAAAGTATTTGTTAAGCAACACAGGAAAACACCAGTGCAGTCGATAAAGCCATCATGTAATATCTGCACATAATACCTAGTTCCTGAAGTATAATTGAAACTATTTCAAAGTCTCTCCTGCAGCAAGGTGATTCCTAAGGCAGCTGGTTGCTATCTTCCTTTTGCAGTAGCACAGTACTCACAGGTCAGGATTCAGTCAGCAGTAAAGCCTAATTCAAGTCACTGCTGGTTTGGCATAAACTGCCGCTCTGCTGCATGGCAAATCTCTCCCTACTCTGCCTCCCCATGGTGGGTTTCCTCCCATCTACTTTCTCAGCAAAAACACATGAACCCGTGTTTGTACACACAGAACCCCCTTCAGTGTTAGTTTTAACTTTCCAGCTTAAAGAAGCTCTTCCAAAATCAGTCTCAGCCTTCTCCTTTTCAGGCTCAAGTTTCTGCATCCTAATAGTAGAAGCCATTGCCTGGCTACATTTAGGAAGTTACTACACACTCTTGGGCATAATGAATCACATGCTGGTACAATGGAGAACTTTTCATTATAATATGCCCTCTTTTTAACAGAAATTTCCCTCTCGAGAAAGAAATGTTCATGTTTCAGCCCCTTTGAGCCCTTACAGTTATCTTTCGTTTCCTCCACCAGAGTGTTCTGCTTGCTTTGGGATCCTCTTGCTCTGAAAATCCATCTCTAGGAAGGGAGTCAAGGGGTTTTATTTTGCTTGAGACTGCAATGCCCAGACATGTGCAGCCTAAGACAAAAAAAGCAACAGAGCATTATTCCTCCCCATTTTTGATCCAGTTCTGCCGCTGTGGCAGCATGAGATTTAAAGTCAATCCTTATGCTCACTAAAAAGGCTGAATCCTCAGTTGGTATGAGCAGGAACAGCTCTGCTTTGACTTCAGCACAAGATGTCTGATGAAAACTTGTCTCGATTGCACTGGAACCCAAAGTCAGGTGTCCCTGTGTGACCCCACATAGTCATGTACAGAGAAGGATAAACAATACATTTTCCTCAAATATGTTACTCATTTCTCTTCCAAGAATAGCCCCTATAGACTATCAATAAAATGGCTTTTTCAGAAGCTGTTAATTGTACACAGAGATGCAGAAAATCTCCAAGGTATCAGCAGAAAACAACGACGAGAGTCCTCAGCCCAAGAAAGCACATAAAACATGTTAGTTACAGCATGTGGAAAGTCCTGCTGACTTCTTTCTGAAGACCCCAAAGCGTCTTAGATTCCAGGAAACTATTTGCTATTATGGGTTTGCTAATATTGATGTGAGATCAGAGTGCTTTGGGCTTTGCCTGTGCAAGATCTAATGGAAAGCTTAACTGTCCTTCTTTTCTAGAGCCAGCTGCTTGTTTTAATTCTCCTCATTGTAGGCACATTCAAAAATGAAGACCTAGAAGAAATGTGTACTAAGGGTTCCCAAAATCCTGCAGCTAAGAGAAAAGTGCAGAAGAATTATTAGTCTTTCTATTTATTTATTTGTCTTGAAATACTGCCCAGAATGTCATACAACATGATAGGATGCAGGATCTCTGCAGATAATAATTCACAGTCTAAATAAAAAGACCAGCCAAAAGCCTCACTGGGTGCTCACATCATGCCAACCACTTCTTAAATGCTTTTAACCTAGATGCCATAGCCAAGTCACAGTAAACACTGATATTTTCCTTTTCTTCATCCCCTCCTGCTGCTTCGAGTTAAAACCCATGCTCTGGAAGAGACACAGCGGAGACTGGAAAGAAAGACAGACTGGAGACGCCTAGATAGACAGGCTTTCCAGCCACAAAGCAAGGGCACTCCCTGAGCAATCCTACATTTGCAGGACTGTCCTGGCAGTTCTTTTCTGTCTTCCTTTATAAGGAGTGAGAAGATCTTTCTTGTCAGCCAAGGTTACGTGGAACCCGTGCTTGCCATACAGCAAAGAAACATAAAAAGTATATTGTCCATTTTAAATGGGCTATATAACATTCTCTGCATGAAAATAGTCTTAAGCATCAATAAAAGACCTTTACTAGTTATGGAAATGCTATTTACAACATGTCTTGGTAAATTTTGTCCTCCTACTAAAATAGGAAAAGTGTTGTGAGCTCAGGAAAAGAAATGGAGAGAGTTTATCTGCACCCTGCAAAGCAATCTCCCTTTTTGCTTGTTGCTGGCTGTAAGCTTTGTTGGGTGATTCATTGGGAAATATTTTAATAAAAGTATTTGCCAGGACACTAAAAATGTGTTAGATTTTGAACAGTACTCACAGAACCTATCCAACTGAGAAACAATCCATAGAAACAGTTGCTCTGAGGAGTTCAAATTCAAAAGCCATAATATTTTGTCTTAGAATTTCTTAAGGAAAACCGTAAGTGAAAAAAGTTGCACTGAGGAATAATCTGTATGAAGCCATAGGAGCTCGAGCCTTTTGAACTCCAACATGTATTTGCAGAGTGGCTCAGAAGTATCCATTCGCTCCAAACCTTATAAACTTCTTTAACAGAAAACACATGTTTGGAAGGTAATGCATCATGTTAGTGTCCAGTTCTTCCAATTTCAGAAGGAGTTTCTGTAACTATACTCTTTCTAGCGTAGGGATCTATACACTACTGTATAGCACATGCTCTAGAAAACATTCTAGACAGAAATGTTCTAGATAGATGGCCCAAGTTGCTCGCTAATTGGGTGCATGCTGCATCACCACTTGTGAGGATTGAATGCCATTGTGCAAAATTTGCAGTCCTGGAGCAGGTGACAGCTCTGCTCACAGTTTCTACCGCAGTTCTTCCCACCAGATGAGAGCTGGTCTTTAGGATACAGCCCTATAACTTTCTTGCACAATGGCTGTGTAAGAGGAATCCCATTCTGGCAAGGCACAGGGCACTTCATGTCTCTGTCCCGCTTACGCTGCCTTGACCAGCTGAGGAGGCTCCAGAAGTAGCATTCTCCTACACAGGAATACAGATCTCCTACAGCCAAGGTTTGGAGCAGTCAGGAATCATAGAATCATAGAATCATAGAATAGTTAGGGTTGGAAAGGACCTTAAGATCATCTAGTTCCAACCCCCCTGC
>JANHGB010008829.1:0-40353 GCA_026283785.1 Coracopsis vasa
GCCTTGAACAGTGCCAGGGATGGGGCAGCCACAGCTTCTCTGGGCACCCTGTGCCAGCGCCTCAGCACCCTCACAGGTGCTTATCCAACAACATTTCTGAACATATCATCTTGCCCACTCTGCCTTGTGAAGCAGAGGTGATACAGCCATGTACAAGATGTGCTGGAACAGAGATGCTCCAGGCTTCTCTGCCACTGACGAAGGTGTCCACATGTGAGATGTCCAATTAAACCAACTCTGGCTGAAGGCAATAGAAAGCTCATATTGGGCCCTGAGGCCTGTCCTTGCTGCATCAGAGCCTAAAAGAAGAACCTGGCCCTAGCTGCCTGGCTACTATTCAAAACAGCTCTTAGTTATAAAGAACAAATTGTAAACTCTCGTGTAATGTCCCTGGCAGAATCCAAACTTGTTAAGAAAAAGAAGCCTGTAAACATCATTCCCGCTCAGGAACTGTGCAGTGTTATACTCTGACCCCGTTGCACTTTGACATATCGCAGAACTACGCAGGTTGAACATCACCCTCCCAGTCCTGAACAACGCATTCCAAAAGGTTTCTCTCCTTTTCCTTTCCCTCACTGCCTAATGCAAAGAAACATCTCATTTTGCTCACGTAGATCTAAAATGATGTCAAACAGCTTAGAAACGACTACAAGTACAACAGGGAGACTATGAGCAGCCGCAGTCTGTGAGCTCCAATTCTGCATTTACCTGCTGGGAAAGGAGCAGTGAGGAGCAGGTCCTTGATCCTCGTATCCCTCTGCCGAGCCCTGGGGCTGTGTGTGAGACATTTGTTCACATGCCCAAGGAACAAAGCCATGTCATGGAAATCCTGCGTGTGCCTTTGCTGAGTTTTACCTCTGTGTTTCCCAGCTCTCAGGTGAAAGGACACACAGCTCCTCCGGACCTGAGCTCTCCTCTGCTGGCGGATTATTTATTAAACAGCGATGGGAGGCTGAAGCTGTTTTCACTTAAGAACAGTTCATTCAAAGCCTAACAGAGAAGCAGAGTTGCCATAGTTACCTGAGCAAGCCCTCAGCACGGCACAGCTCCTTCTTACAACCCAAGAGTTTAGGTCAACTTGTGAGTTTGTCAGACAGAGCTTAATGATAAGCTGTTTCGTGCGAGTGAATCGCATTTATCAAGCGAGGAGGTGGCGTGCAAATCAGGGATAGGATTGCCCTCCACCCATATATTCTTTTGCTGGTCCAAGAAGCCCATGGGGTTCACACTCCTTGGAAATTCTGCAGGGTATCTGGACAGCTGGGGAGGAGCTTGGAGTAAAAACACATTTAGACCTTGGCACAGGTTTCGGCCGTCCAATCCAGCCCCATCATTAACAGCTTCTGTACAGCACTGCTCTTCCTCTAGGGGCTGTAAAAATGAACTAAACCTTTGTTCAACCTAAACTTCCTTTCCTTGTCTGCCGTTCCTGCAGACTTTCCATTCTAGTGGTCCTATTGTTTCACTTGGAAATGTCAGAGAGCTGCACAGCATGCCCATTTTATAAGGAATATGTTCCATTTTAGGAGGCCAAGATCGTACACTGTGTTGTTCCACAATTAACTTGCTTGAAACTTGCTTGGGCTCACCATGGCTTGTCTGAAATGGCCTTCTTTCTTTCTTTCTTTCTTTCTCTCTTTTTTCCTTCTTTTTTGGGCCCCCACATCTGTATTTAGATTGGTAACTACCACAAGCACTAGCTTTGCACCTGAACAAATAGGACTGACGAGGACAAGATTAGCTCCTTTGTGCAGACCGATTTGGACACTAGGCATCTCAATGAATGGGCATTTTGCTTTTGAACATCCCTTACTGGAAGCCGCAAAAAAAAGAGTAAATACCCTGATTGTATCATCTGTTAAGTGGGTCATTCCTACAAAGGGGACTGGAAAATGTGCCTTCATACTCACAGTTTCCTTCAGTTCTCCTTGCTGTAGAGTTCGAGAGAGCAAACGGGAGAAGAATGTGCGTAGAAACTTAATTCTCCTGAGGCTCTGGTGAAGTTGGGCAATCCACAAACTGGCACAAACTACATCACCACAGTGCCTCGGTTTCCATATTGCTCTGACTTTTTTCCTTCTTGGCTTCTTTCCCCAGCAGCTTTTTATCATGGTTTCAGGCATAAGTACATCCCTACCAACCAGGACAACTGAAATTTAATTAAGAAGCAGGTGATGTGAGCACAGGGAAAAGTGGCCACATATACATATATTGTCATAAATAACGTAAGATTTCTGAGACCACTTTGGCGCGTCTTGCTAAGTGACTGCGATGAGGGATGGATGATGCTGTTGACCTGGGACCAGAGACTCAGAGGCATTTAGGCCCCTAAATCTTACTCAGACTCAATGGGGAATTAGTGTCAAAGCTGAGCAGCTGCCTAAACTCCCCTGGAAGTTATATAAGACTGAGTTATAAGGTGCCCACTCAAGCAGTCCTGCTTACCTCCACTTCCCTTTCTGACCCATATGGTTGGCATGTATTTTGGAAGGCATGAGCTCATGTAGCATGGTGCAATTCAAGTACAAGATAGCAAAGTGGATACAGAATAACAGAGTACATGATGAAGCGCAGAGATAAGGATGAGAAGGAAACATTACAGAAGTAGAAAAACAGAGAGAAAAGAGAAGATGATGGAAAGGTTGGACAAGGAATGAAAAAGAAACAATCTAAAGGACATGGAAAAAGAAGGTAATGACCCATCTGAGAGAAGGAGGAATGGAAAAGTGACAGTTTATGATTTAGTCCAAGGAATACTGGATAACAGAAAAGAAGAAATCTGCAGCAAGATCCTAAAGAAGAAAGAAAGAGTGAATGAAGCAAAGGAATGGAGGATGGAAGGCCCAGAGAGGTTGTTACTCTGTATTCTGCAGGCAAGTCTTCATTGTCCTCAAGTTTCAAGGAGTAGCTCATGTGCAAAGTAGTTTGTCATTAGTGAACCTTTGCAAGACGCACCCATGTCATGATCTACTGTTAATTTTTAATGTCTATATTAAAATAGCATGTTTCTGGCTGGCTGATTAGCACAGGGGACATTGAATTTCCAGAGATAGTAAGCATGGAAGAGCATCATGCCATTGGAGTTTTGGTTGCTTCGGGTCTTTGCATTTCCCTCCTGTCCCTGCCAGTGCTGAGCCAGTTCCAGTCAGATGCAGGAGTCTCAGGGAAGCAAAGCTCTTAACACATTGCATGAAAACTAGCAGCTGGGATTAGGAGAACATCCAGCCTGGGGCCAGACAAGCGAGGCGCTGGTTCAACCCAGCCGTATTTGTTCAGCAAAGGCTGGCACAGTTACAAATTAACCCAGAGAGCAGCTAATGTCTTTTGCCTGGTGAGGATGCTATAGGACACAGAAGAAGAAGTTGGGTGCGTTGCGGTTGGTAAGAAAATGGAATGTAAAGGGACAATGACTCAAATCTGCAAGAAACCCAGTTTTTTCTTCTGTGTATTTACCATCTCAATTTTCAGAGGTAAATTACCCTTGATGATTTAGGCCATAAAAGCTTCTGAGTCATCTTCACTATTTAGCTGTGAAAGATGAGACAGTTCAGTTCAAATCACTGATCTGAAGACACGTTAAATAATTAACAGTATATGGTCTGTAATGCTATTTACCATCCCACGGGGCTCCTAGTCCTCTGACCTTCTAACAGCCTTATTTCATAAACAATGCTCTGCAGGGTTGCACATGAGAAAACTTCTTAAGATAAGGAACTGTAATTCAATATCAGTCTAATCAATATGTGTAGTGGAGCAGGTAGTTTGTGCTGGTTCTTTTGGGCCTTAAGTAAATAGAGCAAGTTAAACAATAGGCAAAACTGCAGGGGAAAGAAAGGGAATGCAGTATACGCCGGTGCCAAAGCTTGAATTCGTATGATGTAGTAAACTAAGGTCACTGCCTTTGTTAAGAAAATCTTGGCAAATTGCGTCTGCTGTAAGAGGTCAGGCAATTATGTTCACAAGGAAACACAAACTTGCACGTTATTTAACATTTCCAGCCTCTGTAGCACAGTCCTACGTCAGTTTAAATATACAACATCCCCAATGAGTAACAGATACTGCTGAACACGCTGCTTTCCTACAGGCTCAGTTCTAACAGTGGTAGAAACATTTATAGCAAAGTTGTGTTTTCAACCTCTTTGAAATGGAAAATGGTTGAGAATGACTCAAAGAAAATTTGAGTGCTTTATTTTGCCTCCTTCCAAGTTTTATATTTTATGCTAGTTTTTATTTAACTTTGTTTTGGGTTAACTGCTCTTTTTCTGTGTTCACCATTTCATCTCAGGTTTCTCAGTGCTCTCAGCACAGGTCAGCCTCTCTACCCTGACTGGCTGAGTGTCCTTTATCACAATATTTGTCAAATAGTGAAAAGATAAACTAGCAGATAATCACTAAATGTTATGGGTTGACATTAGCAGCAAACTAAAATGCCAGGTCACTCAGAATCTTGCAAAATTAAAGTCTTTTCCAAGAAGCAAAAAGAAGTTTGTATTTTTTTTCTACTTCTATCCTGATTCAACTGAACTGCTAACTACAGTGTGCAGCTTTTGGCTGGAAATGATCTTGGCATCAGAAAACTCGAAGGTAGCAAATATGGCACCAATTTCTAAAAAGGTTCTTGGGAAAAATGCTTATACCAGGCAAAATGTACAAATACCAAAGTCTAAAGAATAGCTTTAGGTGACACCTGGATAAATAGGATATACTGGAGAAGACCAGCTCAGCTTCTGCAAAGGAAAATTGTACTTCACAACTCCAGTAAGGTTTTCTGAAGGAGATAACAAGCATGTGAACAAGAGGAATTCAGTTGACATAGCTTAACTGGAAAGCTTGTGCCCAAAGGCGCTCAGCAAGATCACTTGTTAGAGGTGCTTAAAGAAACTAAGCTGTTGTAAGAGGAAAGGTCCTCACATTGCTTAAAAGGCAGAATGGAAGCATAAGAGCAAATTACCCATTTTCACTGTGACAGGGGATTATCGGCAAAGAGGTGATAGAAGAGCAGATGAAATTCAGAATAGACAAATATAAAATCCAGCACATGGGAAACAGTCCTTATTCTACCTACAGTGAAGGGCCCTAAACTCAGTCTTACTCCTTAGGAGTGAGACCTCAAGGTCAGGATAGACAGTGCTACAACACCATTTCAGTGCTCAGCAGTCCAAGTGCTCAGACAGCTAGCTGAATGCCAGCAAAGGAACAGAGAGCAAAGCAAAGGCACATCATGCTGGCACTGTTTAAATCCACCCCCTGTCTCAAAAAGAACACAGTAGAAAGAAAAATATACAGAGAAGGGCAGAAAGGACAGTCAAAGGGAAAAAAAACAGCTTCCACAGAGGAACTACTTAAATAGACTAAGGTTTTTCAGCCCAGAAAAGGAAAAATTGAGGGGGGAATAAGGCATAAATGCATCAAACTTGTTGTACGGAGTAGGAGAACAGTGATCAATGAATCTTCTGATGCAAGAGTTGGAGGATATCATGTAAAATGAGCACATGGCAAGGTAAAAGCAGACAAGGAGGTCCTTATGTGAGACATTGCCATGAAGCTATTTTTAGCAAGGTGCCACACGTGCTGTAAGTTTAAATGGGTTCAGAAAGCAACTGGATAAATTCATGTAAGAAAAAAACATTCAAGCAATTAAATGCAAATACACCGTTTCTTGATACTTAGCCAAGAATGGTTGGAGGCTGGAAGAGCATCCTGGGGAAGGCAAATGTGTGCTTATCTGGTAATGATGTTCTTCCACTGATGACCACTAAGAGTGACCACACACAGAACCAGACAAACCCTTTGTCCTAGCCAGCCCAGATTTCTTACTTGTGCTTGTTCTGAGATTTAAATCACAACCTTTTTATGTGTGAATGAATTGAAATGAAAAATCACTTTTTTTCACTAGCTCTGTTCATCTCAAACTGCACTCAGTTTAGGGATGAGCATTTAGAAAATACATTGGGAAGGGATGAAAGAAATTTTTTAAGGTCTCATATCTTCTGGCCTGCAAATGCAATTTATTATACATAGATCTTCATACAACAGTCAGGAAAAAGGAGCTTTCATGTGGTAGAGATTATTGGGTGCTGGTGTAATGTAACAAACACTAATGAATGTTAATGAAGGGCTCTGTTTCTGCAAACACGGTTCCATGCTGTTTAAAAGGGAGCTTCCAAACTCCTCTCTCATCACTAAGCCCAAATTCATCCATCACAGCATTGAAACAAACTGCTGCAAAACATAAGTATTGGTCTGTCAGAAGCATCTCCCTACACGGCTCTGAGGCTGAATCCACTGTGCTGCAGTCTTCACCTTTTAGAGATCAACTCAGCCATGACTTTCAGAATAATCTGGAATGTTATTTCCCTTGGGTGAAATCCGCTGAAACTGATGGATATGTTGTTATTGAAAATCCCAGTGGGGCTGAGAGTTTACTTCCAGTGCCTAAGTTTTGAGAACACCAAATGATTTAGTTGTAGTTGTGTAATCCTGAACTGGAAGCAGGGAATGGGTGATCTAAGAACAGGTTTGTCATCTCCAGCCACTAAACACTGACATGTTAAAGCTTTCATTTAAACTCAAAGCATGGAGGAAAACATATTATCGTTCTGCACTAAAGATGAGCAAGTAGATTGACCCAGGAGGGAGCTGGTGGCCCAGGCCAAACCAGTCCTTGGACTTGACATTGTTTTTCTGGTCCCTTGCCTCCACTTGCCTCATGTTTTTATCCTTTGCGTTCCCTGTTTCTCCTGATAACAATTCCACAGTTGTTTTGCTCCCTGATGGTGCCGAGGGCTCTATTTTTAATCTCAATTAATGTGGGGGCCCAAACAAAGCAAAACTTATCTCTCTCATGCATTGTTTGTAAAGGGGCTGTTTAGTCTGAGGTCATGAATGCAGGCAGCTTCGCAGCCTCCTCCAAAGGCAAGCAATGCTCAGGGCCTGCCTGACTCCTGCCAATGAAAACTACCTTGCAGGTTTGCTTCATACACTTATGGGGTTTTATTATTGAGGCCTTCTTAATATTCCCAGCAGCCTCACACTTTCCATGCAGGTGTGTGGCATGGTGTGGATGTAGCTTTGTTTCTTGAGCTGTCACTGCTGTGAGACATCTTGGATCTTTTGGGCAAGTGAGTAAAGATGCCTTTTATATAGACCTCAGCAGCTCCTCTCCTGACCATAAGTTATTTTGGCCAGAATCAGGACATCTTGACCACCATGGACTTAATGTGCTTAACCAAGAGGGATGCAGATAGGTTACCTAAAGCAAGAGCTAATTCATGATGGTGCCTGAAAACAACAACTGATGCTCCTGAGAACTCATTTCCTTGGGTACCAAAGGCTTATAAATATGCCCTAAAGCATCTTAGCCTATACACAGAAGAGATCTCAGCACCACTACAGCTTTCTGTACAGAGGTCCTTTTGGTTAACATGTTTGAGCCTTCTTCATCTACCTGAGCAATTTTGAAAGTAATACAGGCAATGGTCTATCTATGCCAAACAGCATTCATCGTCCTTCAGAGTTCACCATGCAGGCAGGCAGCATTGGTTCTGCACCACCTGAATAGGCAGCTGGAGTATGCCTTATGGTGACCTCAGGAGAATAATATTATTTTCTTTGGATCTTTTTTTAGGATTAATTCCTAAACTGCTTATTTATCTAATTTGCAGGAACTGGTTACATTCCAATTTTGTACACAAAGAAATAATAAAACCATTTAATTTCCAAAGACCTTGCTTATCGAATGCATTTTTCATAGACAAGATATTTGTTGAGCATTAGTGTATCAAGGCATTTTTCTGTGCCTCTGCCAACAGCCACTTTCCCCTGAAGAACTGAATGCATTTGAAATATTTTGAACCCCCACTTTCTGCTTCACTTGCTCAATAATTTCACTTTCATTCCAAAAGCCGATCTTCTTTCATCAGATAGCAATCCGTATTACGGCAACCTCCTGGAACCGAGGAATGCTACTGACAGAATGAATATTTAGGTACAGACGTAATTTTAATTTTGCTTATTTTAGTACAGGAAAATGCTACATTTGCACATTTCTAACCAGCATATGTGCAGATGCACTTTCTGCTTAAGCTGTCCAAACCAGGTTATGTTCTACAAGCATGCTTAACTAGTCCTCAGGGTTGCTTTTTCCTACTCGCTTTTAACATACCAACAGCCAACAATTCCAATCAAGGTCAACTTTAGCAAACTTCCATGCATTTGCCTTTCCATGCATTCAGGCAATCTCATGTCCATCACTAGCAGATTCTAAAGGCATGCAAAAATGCACAAGGGAAATTTTATTAAAGGATGCCTATATTATTAACTGCTTGCAGCTGCTCTGTTAAGAAACAACATTATCAGCCTCAGAAATACTGAAGCTGGTGACTAAAATGTCTAAGCTGTCTTACTTAGTTTGAGTATATCTTCTATTTGAGCAAATAAAGTGAACAAGCATGTGTGCAAATGATCAGACATGCTGATTTGTGTGTGATTACTCGAGTCAAATGTTTAATTTGCATAACTGAATGCAAATTAGGTACAGAACTGCAGGCTAATGTGAAGCATGCCATTTGGCGCCTGACAGTTTTAAACATCAGACTCCAAACCTCCATGCTTAGTGTAACTAAATCAGAGCAGTGGAATTCAGGACAGCAGATATCTATCATTTGATCCTGCTTATAATTATTTGCCAATAGGAAGGATGACATGTAAACAAGCAGCAGAACGATAAGTCTGCTTCATTTTCTATCCCTTCAAGAGAAACTGCTGCTCTGAGCCTCTAGCATATTCTTTCTCGCCTTGTGTTTTAAGTAAGAATCTCTGACAAAGAAAAGCCTACAACCGCACAGATAGGCAAGGGCTCCCCTAAAATAGCTGTTTGGTAGTTTCTTTGGAAGTGGAAGTTTTCCACTGTACGTGGTCCTCAAACTATTTTTAGCTTTGTTTGTTTACAGTCTGGAATGACATATTCAACGTGATTTGATGTTTCCTAGTATTCTTGATCCACTCTTTTCCAAGGGAAGTAGTGGAAAATCTAGGACGTAGTAACCTGAATGCAAGACCTCGTACGAGGAAAATATTTGTAGAGAACAATCTGACACAGATTGGGACATGAACCGGATGATCTAATGGCCATTACATTGCTGCAGCCTAATGATTCATAGTAGCAAAATGGCAAAATGGCAATTCTAATGCTATTTCAGAGCACAGCAAATAGGGCTTTTTGGTGTGTTTGAAATATTGGCTGATTGTAACATACAAGAAAGCACATAAACCCTGCTCAGGATGTGTCCTTATAATATCTAAGGCTGGTTATAAACCCAAACATTACACAAGCCAGGTTTGGGAGCAGAAAAATAGACAGGAGATCAAACTGTGGCTGAAGAAATCCCAAACTCCAGCCTACATATATATATCTCAATTTGCTGCCTTATATTTGAAGACACAGGCCAGCTGAGGCTGCTACTGAACGTGGAACTACTGCCTTTTTAAACTGGGAACTACAAAAGAAAGGCACGCAAAGCTCCTACAACCTAGGAGGCAAAAGGTACAGAGTTAAAACAACAGCCCTAATATCCACAGATGACTGAGTCTGAATACCCAGTTAATGATTTATGAGTGAGTGAGGTTGGCAACGCTGAGGAACTGACTCAGGAATGCTCTGCTTTCTCCATCACGGGAAAAAGAAGCAGAGGGAAATGTCAGAGCTGCCCTTTGGATCTTCCTCATGACGGGCAGAGCCCTTTCAACCCACACTGTGGTGTATATGGGACCAGGACTAGACCAGTCCTCCAGAGGGAACTGGTCCCACAGAGCACACTTGGCCTTAAAGAGCTGCCAGTTCACTGTCTACATGGCAACTGAAGGTCTGTGCATGTGCCTTGCCTAGATGATGGCTCTGGCTCTGCAACCACTAGAGGAGCAAACATGAAGGAACTTTGGACAACGGCATCCTCACTTCTGTTGGACTATCTCAAGTCCCACGTACAAACCTTCTGAGATAAAACCCAAACCCTGAAGTCAGAAATAAGCGTTATTTATTCAAATGTACTAAAACTATCCTTTACTACCACCCTGCATAATGTAAAAACCTAGGAGAGAGGCAAGTATTCATCACATGTGATGGACTGGCAGAAGGTAGGTTTTCTCATGAGCTATGTGAGCCTTCCACACACATATTCACTGTGTATGCATTTCTGGGAACACACTGTACATTAGCCTGCAAACCCCACCGTTTCGCTCTAGGTGAGACAGAGCTGACATCAAGGACAACGATTGTTTTTCAAAGGCAGTAGAGTCGTGAAGTCTGTTCCTGAAGAGCCAAGACAATGACGACTGTGAGACAGATGTCGATATGTCATAGAACAGCTGAAATTAATGGAATCACACTTCATTATAATTCAACTAAGAATCTGACCCCCTGTCAATACAAGTTCACTGGTAGGTTCATGAAGATCAATATATAGGTACATATACATCACACTTGACCCGTAGACTGATTTGTCCGGCTTCATCTTCCAGCCATTAAAGCCCATTCTATTTCCATCCATGTGGCCACAGGGCTTTCTACCCATCTGTGGTTCCTAATGCAACACACAAGGCTAACAAAATCAGTTCTCATCCTTCTCTTTTGTAAAAGAAACTGACTGAGATACCAGAATTCAGTTCAGGAGCACTCCCTTCAATTTTGTTAGACCCAGTACAGATAACTTGCTTCTCCTCCAGTGCAATATATCCATATGAGTTCAGACCTGCAATTCAGCTCCTGCAGCTTGACTTGTTGGCATGTGTCAGCTCAGTGATGGGCAACTTTGTGTGTGTGCGTGTTTGTGCATGTGCTCATAGTCCCTTGCAAATGGGATATAATTCGAATAACCGTAAACTAAATTATACTTCAATGACAGCGGGTTATTCTAAGTCCCATTTCCATGTATCTGCCTGGAACTGAGAGTGTGCACATGGACAGTAACCACTGGCAATCAGAAGAGCAGTTACTGAAGTTGTGGTAACCTAATCGAGAGTCTGAGCTCTGTGTACATACAGAAGAGGTGTTGGCTGACATAGGTCAGATTTCCCTGCCTTTGCCTGATGACTGCTTTATTCCTTTTTCAGTGATGATTCTACACAGGTCTTCAGCAGTTGTCAGATTTCAAGCACTGATTGTAACCTCACTTACAGAAAAAACCCCAAAGTTCCTTTGGCCGGGAATTGCTAACTGAAAGAGCTTGATGATTTCAGTGTACTCTGTTAGGAGTTACAATCTCCAGGGAAAAACACAATCAGCATCTGCAATGCAAACTAAGTACACAAAAAAAAGCAAGTAGAAATAGGAATATTCCCCCAGCCAAGAATTTCTGCAGACCGGATCTGCTGATACCGTGGTGGCTGCTGGGAATTACAGAAGAGCATGTGAGGGTTCTGCACTACTGATGGACAGCCCAGGAGGGTTGGTAAGAGCAGGGTGCCCACCTTGGCATTTTCTAGCCTTAGGATCTATAGGGAAATCATTCTGATTTAAACGGTAGCTGCCACTGAAAACGGTCCTGCTTCTCCCCTCCCACTCTTCCTTGTGCTTTGGCATTTTTCTGGCCTCAGATGAGCTGGGCTGGAGATCTGAGCCAGCTGACAGCTCTGCTCATTCCTGTAAGGGTTGGTTTTCTGCTGAGTTTGCTTTCTGAACAGGTTTGCTGGTGGGGGCAGAAAACTGCCAGTGCCAGCAGAAGGGGAGCAGTGGGGGCACAGGCAGGGTAGAGAAAGAAGCAGAGTCCTCCTTGGCTGCAGCAGCGAAGCATTAAGTCCATTTAGTGGCATCAAAGTATGAAACCATTAGCATTCCTGTCCCAGAAAGGAAGAAAAATCAATTCAACTTTAATTCTTAGGGCTTCAAATCTGACTTTTTCCAGCAAATATGATGGATGATAATCTACTTCACTTTGCTTACTGCAAGCAGTGCTGGCAGACAATGCTGAAATGGGGAAGTGTTTTGAACCTTTCTTTTTCCCTGAATCCTCACAAATGCAAACTGTCCCTGGTCACATCTGTGTAAGCCCTATGGCAACAGGGAAAGACCAGCAGCCAGTCCCACATGGGGATGTATTTAGGTGCCTTGGTGCTGGGCAAGTGTGCCCTGGGCTTTGCTGGCACCCTGTGACAGGCTGAGCATAGCCCAGACCACCACAGAGAAGTACGAGGAGGGAAAGGGACACAGGAAAGGGGAGTGATGGGGCCATGAGACTGTGATAGGAACTCAGGCATCCTGACTGTTGGCAATGCACCCTGGCCAACATGTCCTACAGCTTCAGTGCAGACTCTGCATGCCCTTGCATGCAAAGGAGCTGCACTGTGGACCTGTCATCTCATGACAACAATGACCCCAGAAAGCTGTTTGTATGGAGTCTGACCCCTTCTGCCCAAACACTGCTTTACACAGGTCCCAGCAGCACAGAAAGTGGGCCAAATCTAACCAAGCCCAGCCAGGCGGTAAGCATCATTCACCCCTTCCTCAGGTTAACCCAGCGTCAATGCTTTCTAATTGAATTTCCAAATGTCTAATACAAAATAAATACCAAAAACCAGCTTCAGAAACATAAAGGCTGCAAGTGAGGTGAGGCATGTGGAGTTCAGGTTTGCATTGTTCTCTTCCCTGTGCTGCTATGCTGTCGTGGTCTCACCCCAATGTCTATGCAGTCACTTTAGGGGTACCAAGACTAATCCATTAGTGCTGCACGATGTATGTGGAGCAGTTCAACAGCGTGACCTAGAAGAACATAAATCATCTCTGACACAGCAGCTAATTAAGCCAGAAAGAGCCAAACAGACTCAGTGATGAACCACAACAACCTCGTCTTATTGTGACACTCCAGGCTTGTGAGGAGTCCTCAGCTTGTGAAAGCCTCCTTAGCTCAACAGATTTTCCATGGAGCAAATGGCACATCAGTGCCCACATATCCAACAAATATAAAAATGGAGAATTGAGAGGTTCCGAATCTCCAGTCTGTGCCTTTATTCTCCCTCCATTCTCACTCTCTCAGACATTAATACTACTTTTTGTTATCAGCTGGCAGTTTGCTGACCTCTCACTTCTTCCCAATAGCTGCAGCTTACACACTTTGCCTAACATTATTCCAATGAAAGTTTAATGAGAACTTTGCCTTAAATAACCTAATGAAATAGGGGTACCAATTAACCCCTTTGGGCCAAAGTCAGTTCCTCTTTGTTTCTGTTCTCTAAAAGAGGCTGTAAAAGTCCCTCCTGCAGAGGGTGGTCCTGTGGAACTTCATGGAGATTAACCCGTGAGGTTCGACTGAAACTGTGTGACAGGGAGTTTTCAGTCCATTTCCATTGCAGAAACACTGATTTGTCAAAACCAATATATTCGGTGGAAAGTATTTCCAATGAAAAAAGCATTACAGAATTCCAGTGTTATAAAAAACCAAAAAAAAGTCTTCTGAGGTAAAATGAAGGCAAATGTTAAAATACAAGAATTCACCATGACACGGAAATTCAGAGTTTCCAGCTGGTTTAGCAGAAACTTTCAACCATCTGAACAGCTTGACTTCCCCGAGTACTTCCCAGCAGGTCCTCAACAGCATCCACCTTATGCAGCTGCGCAGAACTCCTGAAGCCAGAAGGGGACCTTAGTGTAGAATCTGTCTACATCTATGTGCAAAGCCAGACACAGCAATGCCACTCAGGGATTTCATCAGTCCTGGATGAGATGTTGCAACACTCTTGAGGACTCTGACATGGGCTCTGCCTCCACTGCAGATCATAGGTCAAGCACTGGGATATTTGGTGAGGTTAAATGCTTGCTGGAGGGCTGGGAATGGCTGGGCTGCAGTAGCACAGACCTCTGGGTTGGCTCTATGATTCTACTGATCTAAATCAATCTGGGATCTCCCTGACGCTGCTGTTGGATGGCTTTTGCTCTCTGAATTAGCTCATTTAATGTTCATGTATCTCAACACTGTGCTGCAATCTGCAGTGTAGACAGAGCATTATTTCTAACCTAAATTTATCCAGCTTCAGTTTTCAGCCACTGGATCCTGTTATGTCTCTGTCTATCCATTCTAAAAACCTTCTATTATTAGAAATAAGCTACAGAGTTGAACAGATCACATCCGTCATCACTTTATGATCCTCCCACTGTTTTCCTCACTTGTAAGCCACAATCTCTCTTCTCTGCATTCGGGTCTCCTTTCTCAGCCTCTGTTTTACAGTGGGGAAGCAAGCGCAAGGCTGTGAGTGTGGCAATGGCTGGGAATGAGGTTCTTATTGCAAGAGGGTGATCAGAGGGCAGAAAGTACTGGCAACTGCGTTTGTTGTGTTGCTGGGTACAGCATGACTGCAGGCACACTTGCATTATGTCAGTGTTTCACATGGTTGGTGGTGCCTGAAAGATTATGCTGCCTTTGGCTTGATTTCTCACCTGATAGGCATTTAGCTTCTGTCATGCCCTGCTTTGTTCTAGTGGTTATACACCAATAAAACTACCTTCTCTTCTCCCCCAGACTGTCCTCCAAATCCTTAAGTAAAGCACACTACATAAAACCATCTCCATCATCCTCCTGGCTGGCAAATCGCGACTGCTTTGGGGAGAGCTCAAATATGGATTTCGTTGTGTGAGATCAGGTTCATCCACAGGGACGAGGAGAATCCTTTGTCTGCAAAAAGCAGTTTGCAAAGTTCAGAGCAAGTTTCCTGCACGGTCCTGATGCTTGTGCTCTGCCCACACAGCTGAACTGAACAATGAACTGTGGGAAACATTCCTCTGCCGCTCTCGCCGGGCTGCCAGAGCGGGATGCAAAGCTAGGATTTATAGAGTTAAGAATTACACAAGGTTATACGGCTGTATAAAATGCAATTAAGATGCAAAGAATATTTTACAGCCTGGCTGCATCAGTGTCATAGAATTTCATAGCTGACTGTGTGTTTTTCCATTTCCTAGAGCACTCTTTAAAAGCTGAAGGAAACGTATTAAAAGCCAACGAGATTAAATTATACATAGTTCCTATTACTTTGCTCTTATAAAAGGACCTCACATGGACACCTCAACCTGAAGCATAGGAATGATGAGGTTATTTTTGCCATAAGCCAAACATATGTCCTTTAGGTTATGTAAGAAATATTTGTGGTCCCTGCTGGTGTTGTCAGCATGTACATCATATATTAGATTCCCAAATACACAGAAATACCCTGCTATTAAAGCAAAACAAAAGGGATTTAACGGGTTGGACTAATGAATTTCAGGAACTGATTATCCATGGCAGTATGATACTGGCTGACGTGTTAAAAACAGTGAAATAATGTAGGACCTTGCCTAAATAAGATTTATACACAGTGCCAGCTAGCTGGTAAAAAATAGCAATAACCTTTTAAAACATTAATTTAGGCTTTTATTAGAATACAAAGAACCTCCAGTTTTTGAAAGAAGGCATTGTCTCCCCTTTTAATTTCAACAGCACCATGGCTTGAATACAACACAGCAGGGTGTGTGTTTTCTAAAGTTGGGTTATTATCAGCGTGCTCAATGCAGTTTGCCAATAAGCCTTTATTTGGCAAAGCTTAAAACTGCTGACAAATGAGATTCTTCCTACAGCAGTAAAACCAGGCACAGTTAAATATGCCTAATTACAAAAACACACCGAGAACCACCGTGAAGTACTTGCATCGCTGAGAAATGAAATGATCGCTGCATCACAACCGAGGGGCTGGCATCCCAGTGCCATCCAAACACATGGGTTAAAAGCACAGAAACACCAAAGATCTGGGGACAAGCTCCTGCCTGGCTTATGCCTGATGTAATCCCATTGCAGCCAGTAGTCCCCACCCTGCCCTCACACAGCCAGCAGTGGCTCCTGCAGTCATGCTGTCATTAGAAGCTGCCCAGCCACATCCCAGTGAGTGCCCCATAAGCAAGTGTAAGCATTGTAAGTGTAAGCAGAGGGAGAAATCTGAAATGGCATTTCTCATCTTGAACCCTAAGTTTGATGAATTGATTGTTTTCCCACAAAAGTTTGGCAGTGCTTGTCCTTCCAGACCTCTGCTACTCACTCTGCATAGGTGTGAACTGATATAGAGACAAGAATATAATTAAAACCTTGAAACTAAATGCAAAAGTAAATCTCTGTGAAGTGAGGTAGCTCTTCCTGTCTTTCTCCAAGGGAAGACTGGGTCACTAACAGACTCGTCTCTTTTCTCTAATAGTGTGGGATAACGTGCAGTTTGGGTTCAAATGTGAAGCTCACACCAAGACAATTATACATAGCACTGATGAACTCTATTCTAACTCCAAGGGAATTACTAGTGTTTTGTGGGAGATTAATTTGCCCACTCTGGCTAAAGGTTGTTTCTAATGCACCTTTCTGTAAATGTACCTTTCACCCAGCAGCATTTGTGAGCTATTTCTGAGCAACATTCTCTGATGAGAGAATATAAGCAATGAATAACCACAGCGAACATGACTGAGAAACAGAAAATGTTTAACAACTGCATTTTGATAGAGGAACAGAGTCCATTTAGTTGACAGAGTATAAAACTTTCAAGCAGAAAACTCTCTTGACCTCAATTTTGGGACACTTAATAGTATTCTCTGGCAAAACAAAAGACAAACAGGAATAAATCAGTACACCTCCACACAACATTGCCATTTCATGTCTATGCTGGATTTTTTGCATATTTTAAAGATTTCATATTTACTAGAAATATTTATAAAAACTCATTAGGAACCACAAAGGGAGTAGCTCATTAAAACAAATGCAAGTACCCAGTAAAAATGCCAGAGCCTCAAATAAAATGTCCTATAATATAATGGAGTGTCTTATTTCTTACTGTGCCCTGTTGCTTCCTTCAGCTACAGTGAGTGTCCCTGACTGAGGATTTACAGCTGCTGCCACAGTGTGTCTCAGCCACTTAGACTGTATTTAAAACGGAGCTCAAGTGTTTAATGTGTATTCTCACTGTTTTCAGGATCAAAGTGTCTGCATTTCTAACATAAGATTTCTGAACATTACACCCCAAAACTCAAATTTCAGTTTGAAAACTAAAGTTGGTATTTTCCCTGTTCTCCTGAGCTAGCTGAGGTCTGACACACTGGAGCCTAAATAACATCAGCAATCTTGTCAGAAATGCCTGAAATGCCTAAGGAACCCCAATTTCCCTCTTCAAAAGCATTTAAGTCATAAGGGAGCACCAATTTAATAGAGAATCAATTCACTCAGGCTCCCGAGTGCACCGAGTCACTTGTGAAAATAAGCCTCAGCCTCTAAGGTCATGTAAGTGCTTTTGAAAACCTTACACGCCAGCTCAAATTCACCTTAACTGTATTGATAACAGAGTTCAGGCTGAAACAGGATTCCTGGGAATGATGTGTAACCAAAAAAGGACCCTGGTTTCATTGTGGGATCCCGGGTTAAGGCTTGCAGAGGTGGCAGGGGGAAGAGAGGAGCTTTTCATTGATCATAGGGGATCTGTAGATAATCGAGACACAACAGAGCTCTAGATGTGGATCTTTCTGAAAACGGCATCATCTGTTAAAAGGATCGGGGGAAACCTGAGGAGAACAATACCCAATATATTAGCCTGGAAATTAACAGCTGCCCTGAGGAGGATCAGTTTTAGATGTATGGAAAGTGCACTGTTCAGGTCACTACAAGTTATGCTTATACCTAAAACTAAACTCCTGTTTATGATGAGATCGTAAACAGCTGCAATGTGAGCACGTGGAGGAGTGTGCTGTGGTCCCCCAGGCCAGAGGAGCAGCAGGAGGTTCAGAAGACAGCAGCAGAAGAGATGAGGCAGAAGGAAGGACCAATGCATGAGAATGGACTGGAATTCGTTGGAATCAGGCAGGATTAATTCATCCTGCCTGAGCACTGGATTAAAGTGCTCAGCTAATATAAACACCTTAGGAGCATTATTATGTACTGGGGTGTTTTAAACTAGGGATGGATTTAAAAAGTTGGGCACAAGGCATACATCACTTGGAAAGTCAGTGTGTGTCAGCAGAGCCGTGGTAACTCTTTACCTGTGCACTTTTAGCCCAAAAGCTCATTTGTCCTAAACTGCCCTGAAACAGGTTAGAACTAAGCTGCATTCATTGCATGCTGGGAGAGGGCACACAGGTAGCCCCAGAGCTGAGCTCAGCCTTGGTAACTTGTTCACAAAGCCAAGTGCTAAGGAAAATAGAAAAACCCCAACATTCTGGATATTAGCAAAAAAATCCTAACTGAGATCTACTGGCTTTTATTATTGTGTCTCTGGGAAGAAGTGGAAGGCTTATTGCTTGAGCTGTTTAAAAGCAGACTGACAAAATACAAGGAGTAACTGAACCAGCACGATTAGTTGGATGTCCCAATGGTCTAGACAGCTTTCTTCATCTCTTATTTCTGTGACTTTCAGATGCCTTTCTGAAGACTATTGGGTGAAAGAGTCTAAATAGAACAAAAGCCCCTCAGCTTCCCTTTTGTTCCAGGATTCCATTAAGTGGACCATTTTTTTAACCTCTCTGATGTTAGAAGAAATGTTTTCCCACTTGCTGTCTGAAATGGGGAGTGACAAAATGCCCCGAGAAAAGATGTTCTCATAGCATTTCCAGCTGGGACAAGACACAAAGGTTGCCAAAAACCTCGTGAGAAAGTTTATTATCAAGAGATTTCCTGCCCTATCTTTCAAAGCTCTGCTCAGCACTACAGTGTTGCCAAAACTGATTCCAAGCTCCGCTTCTCCTGAAAGCTGTCCGTCATTCCTGCTGCAGTTTCAGGCACAATTGCACCATGTAGAAGAAGTGAGGCTGCTGGGCAGTATCACTGAGGGTGCTGGAAGGGGGAGCTCTTCCTTGGAAGGCAGTGGTGGGCTCAGTGGTGGGGAGCAGGCAGGTCAGGACACCCCTCAGCCTGCTCTGTCTTCCCAGCATGGAAGCCCATGGTTCAGCTCATGCAACTGTATAAGACAGTCCAAAGCAAAACCACCCCATAACACATATAGGGATAGACTGAGTGTCCTTGGCACCAGTGGAGATATCCTGTCCCATCCTTGCTAATAGCCTGACTGCTTGTGTTTCTACTCACACAAGCACTGCAGTGCTGCTACCCTCCTTGTCTTACTCCATGCACTTTAATGAGCTCAGTGCTTCCCCACCAGATAGCCTTAGAGATCACCTTCACAGTGCCTTAAGTTCTTCAAACAAAACACATCCTGCAACATATCACAGGAAGACTGCAGCTAGTACTGAGGGTGCCTCAGGAGCTCGGGGTGTTTCACCGCCATGACATTACTTACAAATACATATATGTTATTCCAAAAGGAAACTATTATCCCCCAAATGTGCTCCTGTTCAGTAGAATAACAACACTTCTTTTCTTTCAACATGAAATGTAAAGGCTTTTGCTCTTCACAGGTTTCTTCTCACTCCCCTTTCATAGAGATATGACGGAGAAAAAAGAACAAAGAGGAAAAACAGAAGGTAAAAATAGAGGATGAAGAAATTTCATTTATCAGCTTCAGGCATCTTTATCAGACTTTTCACTTTTAATCTTTAAATCCAAATCAGGAGATGTAAACATGAAGCCTTCTGGTAAGAGTTTCACTTCTGCAAAGGACTTTCTTCTTAAAAGATAAGTATATACATAAGAAAAAACCCAGCTATGTACAACACAGAGCCAAAGCCTTGGCCTTGGGGCTGCACAGGTTTTAGTTTACAAGCATGAGAAGTCTAAACACAAGACTGTAAATGTTCTTTGACACTGGACTGATTGGAAAAGTCCCAAAAGCCTTGAAGAGGAAAGATGTATATTTAGAATTAGCAAGGAAAACAGCAATTAAACACAGTAAACAATAATTAAAACATTGCAATATACAGACTAGGACGTTGGAAACTTGCATCAACTAAAGATCATGCAAACAGCGTGCTTTTTTTTGCCCCAAACCACAATGCCCAAGATATCATTAGACAGGACAATGTGGAAGAAAATTGGTTTATACCCATGTTACTCTCACTTCATGACAGTCATAACTGGTTTCAGTGGAAATGTACTGCCTTAAAGCTAGGGGAATGGTAAATCAAGACCTTTTATGTTTTATTTCCTGATAAGAAAGCATCTGACTTTTAAGAAGTGTGATGGGCCTGATCCTTAGCCATATGGGCTTATTACACAGCCTGCAAATCCTGCCCAGTGTACTTGGTATCTCTCAAATGAGGCTGAAAAGGTCAAGATCCATGTGACTGAGACAAACAGAAAAGCTATAGAAAACTCTGAAAAAACCCTAAAAACCCCAGATCTATTTGAACTTAGAAGTTTGGTAACAAAAAAAATAGACACTCTCAGCTCCAGGCCATGCAGCCTTTGATTGCCAGCTATGGGAACGTGCAGGTGTTAAATCACCTACGGCAGGGCTGCCCCATGGCTCCCTTTGGGCAAAACTCTGCTCTTTGATCCCTCCCCTCATCTCAGTGGGAGTTCCCCCCTCCCCAGGTCCAAGCAGACCACAGGAACTGGAAATGTTCTCTCTGCAGATGAAATCTGCGTTGCAGACCCCGTACCTCTGCCACCCCCCTCTACATGAGTGCATTGGAATGCAGAGAACAGGGTTCCTCCCAGTTTTCCAGAGGTGGAACATTGCATCTCTCCAAATGCTTGGTGAACGATGTGCCACGGACAGGCAGTGGGAAGGAGATGTCTAAATTACCTCTGTGGTACAAGCAGTGACATAAATTGCCACGATCCCGCTGTGGGATTCACTGTAGGTCATACACAGTGAATACACAGATACCCTTTATCAGTGCTCTTCCCTGAGACCATAGCTGCATTTCAAAGAATTGCACATAAGCTTTGGTTCAATGGATTCTCCTAATGTGATACACACATGTTGCCATGCTCACCTTTCTTAGGAAAGCATGTTGCAATGTTATATGGCAACTTTATTGTAGTCTTTGAAAGAGCACAGATCCACCTCCCCTGTAGGCTTGTGCAGATCACTAATCTAATCACGGAGATTAGACTCACACTTCTAGTACCCATTTACACTACACTGGAAGTCAAATTAAGACTCTCTTTGCTGTACAGATATTTGAAGAAATTTAGAGGAATGAGTACATTTGCTACTGCAGGGAGTTGTAAGAGATGCCATGTGGGCATAGCACATCCAAATGGGAGTCAGGAATGAGAAAGGAAAAACTAAATATGTGCTTCAAGCTTTTACAGAGCCCAGCAAGTCAACACCACAGGCTCAGCCCCTAAGATCAAGGTGCTCAAGGGGCTTGGGTAAGAAACCCAGAGAAAGGTCACTGAGTAGTAGTCAGTATGGATGATGCATGTGTCCATGGTAAAGGTAAGACCTGTCTGTGCCAGATACAAGACGTGGTGTGGGATTCACACCATGGGCTGGCTCTCTGGAACCTCTGAAGGCCAGCACTTTGTCCCATTGCTCTTTCACAGAATAAGGGTGCAGGACAACACCTATGCTATGGGCTATTCCATTGCTTAAGGTGCTCAGAGAATCATGAAGACAGTATAGCATGAAAACCTGAGATGGAAAGAAAGAAACAGACAAGAAGAGATGTGAGGAAAAACAAAACCTAGGCATTTTTAAATACGTTGGAGATGTTAATACTATGCCCATTTTGTGCTGACAACATGGAGACAAATGCAGATGTATAATTCCAGCCCATGAGACAGAAAACAAGTCAGGAATATCAGTTTTCATCTGTGGTCTTCAAACAAGTTTGATGCCTGTCATACAGAACAAGAATACCAAATACTGACCTGAATCCCCTCTCAGACCAAGTTTTATCTCTTATCTTTTAATTCTCATTCCTCTTAATTGTAAAGAAGCATGGAATCAGAGTCTTGAGTCTCTGAATATGGCATCTCTACAGCAATTGATTCAGTGGCTTAATTCTGCCATGACACAACAATGGGAAGAAATGTGGGTACATGTTAAAGCATTCAACACAAGGCACTTTTTGGCAGGCTCACTCATAACTGTCTACCCTGAAGGTTACTCAGTTTGTTTGTTTGCACTTTTTCCTGTAATACATCCAATAATCACTGTCATGGAGAGGATGTTTCGGTAAATGAATGTTCCCCTGAATTAGTGGGTTAATTTCTAGGCAGTAGGAAATGTTCTGATGAGGGTTCCGTTGCCACCGCAGCACCAGCAAACAACAGAGGCGGAAAAAGCCAAATAACCTCTGCAGCCAAAGACCTTGGAGTATTTTAGAAGTGAGTTGAAAACCTCCTGGGCCAGATCCTCCTCTGTCATTTACATTCACACAGCAAACCACATCCTGTCATTGAGACCTCGGCGAAAGCAAAAGTTCGCCGAGCAGAAGAGCCCCATGCAATCATTAACTGCTTCGAGCAGGAGCTCCAAACAGCTCCTGTCTGAGCTGGAGGAGACAAATACAGTGCTCTTAGGAACACAAGACAGGCACCAAGTTGCTACCTCGAAAGCAAAGCTGCACTCAGGTGGGACAGATTGAATGGGGGAAAAGATAAGAAATGTGCTTTTTGTTGTTCCATCAAACAACCAAAATGCGCTTTTTTGATACTTGGAAACCATCCCCAGCAGGGAATAACGTGAAAACAGCAATGCAAACCACAGGCAATGGCATCAATCCACAAATGGTATAAACTGATAGGACTGTGAGAACGTGGCTGACTTGATGCTTTGGAGCTATCTGGGCCTTTTATTTCATTTTACTGAGCAGTTACCACATAGTTTAGTGAGGAAATTTTTCTGCCTTCCTCTTCCTCCTCCAACAAATCAGACCTGGACCACGCATAAAGGGTTTGTATACATAGGAAACTAAGACAAATTACAGCTGTGAATTTGAAGTAGATTAGTTAAAGCACCCTAAATCCTAATATGGAAGGTTTCATTCAGAATTAAAGTAACTGTAACTTGCTTTAGGAATGAATCAAGCAAACTAAAGGCTCCTTTATGTCTGAATAAAAGCATCCACCCAGGGGTTTAATAGGTTTTACCTCAAGCACTTTACATTCACATTTTAGTTATTTCACTCTTATCTTCCATGCAGATAAGCCCAAGCAGTACCACTTTAACTGAGGTTTTGTTTCAGGTGCCAGCTTAGCCTCTGCATCCACTCTTAACCTGAAATATGGGTATCTATACAGGGTTTTGCACTAGCTTTCCTAAATTGGTTTACAAAATAAACCTAATTCAGCTTCTGTGTGCAGATAAGGCCTAAATAGCTGAAAGAATGGGATTTATAGATAAATGAGGAGGGATGCCATAAAAGCTCCATTGATTTCTGGCTGTGCTTCTGTTCTAAATCCCATTCTCTCCTAGTCTGCTGCCTCTGTTGAAGACTGTTAGATCTTTCTTTTTGTCTTTAAAACTTCAGCTGAGTTTCAACTTGCTTCCCCAGACTGACAATGAAGATTTAATCCCCCTTGGAATTTGCAAGATGTAAAAGGCTGTGAGCTACCCAGCTTGACAGGGCTCTGACTGGGAAATTGCAGGCCCCGTTTGTTGGTACAGGTTGTCCCTATTCGTGGGAGCCATCCCCACCTTCAGCTGGGACTCTGCAGAGCCAAGGCAGTCAAAAACAGGGTGGTAGTGTGTGGGGGCAACAAAATCCCTCCCTTTGCATAAGAATCCAATCTTGTCTCAGCTTCTGGCTAGATGCAGACTTCTATATGGCCACAATTTCACTCCATGGTTTGCACGTTGTTCAGGAAAATACTCCAGACTGACACCACAGGCTTCTGGATTGTTTTTAATCAGTAGAATAGAAACACTAAGGAAAAACAGTCTGATCCCATTCAGAAGCTTTGGTTGTGCTTGGTAGAGATGGAGTCCTCATTGTGAATGGTATCACAGCTGGTAAAGCATTTAAAGATGCTAGCGGCTAGTGACAGTGACAAACATCTTTTAGGAGGACATAATTTGCAATCAAGTAAGGCAAATATTTATCCATGCCATTATCACTTCCTGACGGGATTATTGTAATCCATTATTTGCAGGCTTCCATGCTACCGTACTTCCTTGAGGGATTTGAATTTTTGCAGAACTGTGGCTCCAAAATGCTCATCCCAGCCGAGATTCATTACTCACGTTACAGGGAAAGCTCCACTGACTTCCTCTGCAGCACAGAAACTGACTTGAAAGACTTTTTGCTTATATACAGAATGAAATGGTGATTAATCCATCATACCTATACTTCAAAACTGGTTTAGGTCTGAATTCCAAAGGTATGCTATAAACTGCTGTCATTTGACTGAGCATCTGAGGTTTTACTCACAATCTAAACTTCTTAAGAACCAGAACTGATGTTGGTAACACAAAAGTGACTTCGCTAGTTATGGCTGTAAAAAGTGGCAACAGCCTTTTCTAGGGGCTTGATTAACTGAGAAGTAATTGCATTCTGAGAATGGGTAACTTCGCATCAGACACCAGCCTCTGTTCTCTCCTGCTTTAGTGCAGATAAATGCTAACCCCACGAGTTTCCACGGATGTCAGGGGCTGCTGCTCAGCACTCTGCGAGATCACACTGCTCCCGGAGGTGCAGCTTGTGCAGTTTCAGAGCCAAGAGGCTTTGAGTCACAGCCACTCCACACACGGCAGCAGGAGCTTCAAGATGTTGCCACCAGCATTTCTTCTTCTCAGCCATAAGCTACTGCCTCCACCACAGGGCTGGCATGCAGGAGCACAGGAGGGGTGCTCAGCCTGAATGTGAAAGCTGGTCTTACCCAGCCAGTGAATGGTGCACTGCAGAGGCTGAGCCAGAGGCTCCATCCCGGCTGCACAGGGCTGAGACAGGAGTCAGAAAAGAGCTGCAAGTGGGAGATGCTTTAATGTTTGTGGTGAGTTTCATCAGGGTTTTGTCTGTCAGCACCTTGAGTTTTTGCAAACCTCAGCCTACAGGAATAGCTGATGTTGGGCAAGACAGCCCTGATCTTTCAGTCTCCTCGGCACAGTCCCACCAAGCCCTGCTGTGCCACCTCACCTCCTCCCAGAAGAGGTTGTGACAAGGCGCACTGTGAGGGGTTAATTTGTCCAGAGACAAAGAGGAAGCTGTCATCAGCTCAGTGCTAAGCAGATGACTCTGAACTCCTTAAAAAGAAGACACTATTTCTGCAGCAGTGGCAGGGTTCTAATAGCATAAAGAGATCACCTTTAAACTGTAAAACATACATGACAAATACAACAGTTCTTGGAACATCCTCACTGGCATCAGCTAAACCAAAATGAAAACAACATCACTCATTATAACGAATTTTGACTGACAGTCCCAAACCCCATCACTCCTGAAGCACACATTATTTTGAGGCTGAGTAATCATTTGAGCACAACGATGTGATAAACAAAGCTCTTCACTGCAGTCGCTGCTGCCAGCTCGGCACCACAGAGCAGCTCTGTGTGGAGTGAGGGTCTTAGGGTGAAACTGAGTCCTTTTGACAACTTTATTCCTCTGCAAGATGCAGCTCCTTACACAAGCACATCTGAGCAGCAGACCGCACGTACCCCAGGTCCCGTCCATGGGGTGGTACAAACCCTTCCAGCAATTACCGAGCACCACAGACCTCACCACCATCTACTCCATTCTCCAACCTAACCTTGGAAGGATGTTTAATGTATGTGTGTGCATGCACATTTAACAAGCATGTAATTAACCCCCCTTCCAAGCTCTCAATCACTGACACTTCTGGAACAGGATGGCACAACAAACAGCGTGTGACCAAGGGAGAGTCCCTTTTGCACAACATGCTACTCAAAGGTGGTCAGATATGACAGCAATAAGCACACAATTGGCAAGAAGGGAGACAAAGATAATGCCTAATTTGCAAGCAGCAGTGATGGTCTGAAGCTTTTAAAAGTCTAGCTCAGGTCCATGTCTTTCTTCAAAAGAAAAAAGGGACAGAGACCAAGACACCCAAGGGCTAATGTTACTTGGAAAGAAAGATGGAGCTGTAACCAAGCTGGCTCCAGCAGCATGGGTAGCTGCACAACTGCCTCTGTTTTCTGCATAGACAGAAAAGGTCAGATTTCTAGCTACTAATCAGTAGCTAGAAAGCAGCCTCAGGATATGGTCTTGGCATCATTTCTGGAAAAGGTTAAGAAGTCAAAGTTTATTATTGTGACATTCTCAAATAATTAACTTATGAACGAGACATGATTTTTTATCAAGTGTAAACTTAAAAGGCATCTTCTCGCACACTCAGCAATACAGAAGTCATAGAAGAGTCTGGGAAGTAGTTTCCACTGCCTTGGTGTATCAGAGACCATGAAGAAATGAGGAGAGGGAAAGAGGCAAGGTCTGTCCTTATATCTAATGAAACAACAAAGTGGTGGAAGCCTTAAAGGTAAATGTCTCTCCAGAAGGTGGAGACAGTTTGCAGATGCCCTTGTCCCTGAAGGTATCAATACGGCAAGTGCTAGGGAGAAATTACTCCTCTTCAAAGACCAAAATGGTTAATAAAACTTCAAACCTCTCACCCCAAGGGAATGCAACTTTGGTTCATATTTAGATGAACTAAGTAACCTGTGATAGAAAAAGGACACTAGACAGGGTGGCACATCTTAGCTCGCACAGCAGGAGAGAAATCAGTGTCTGTAAGAGGGATTTGGTATATGAGTGATAGGCTGCATTGCTTGTAAGTTGTTGCTCTGAGTCCTTTTTGCAACTCTAAGAGCTTCCCCTTCATTTCTAGGACCCGTTTGGAAGTGGGAATCTGACCATACTGATATCCAGTATTTCACCCAAGCCAGTAGTTCCTCCTTGTTTCAACATCATAGTTTGAGATTTGGGGCTATTTTAGCAACTTCTGCTTGCATTGCATGCATCTTATCTAAGGCAGAATTCAGCCACTGGGCTTGGGGTAAGTAAGATTTGAATGTGTCTTCATAAGCCTGTTTCACCCAGGACTATCTGGCACAACGACGACAAGGAGGTCTTTAATCATTACTTCTGGTTGCTGTCATTGCCGTAGTCAGTGACTCAAATTTTCTCCTAGGTGAAACCTGACAGCAAAGCAAGCTGGAGAATGATTTTGTGTGGAAAACAGTAGGGGGGCATAGAGTAAGGTTGTGTATCACATAACATTAAATCATCTCCTGGTGGCAGACAGTGACTCTGTCTCATGTAATAACAGTCCGTTTGGTCTTAAATCTCGATGAAGCAGTCAGCTGTGCTGACAGAGAAACAAGAGACCAAGAGGGCAGGTGGGGCAAAGCAAAAGTTCCTCTGACTGCCTGAAAATGAAGCCCATGTTTCATGGAGGCAACGTGAACGGTTAACACAAGAGCATCGCTCCCTTCTCCCTGCTGCTCTTGACCTGGTAGCCAAAAAACACAGCGCACATGTGGTGAATTTGATCTCTAGATAACTGCACTCGGTAGAATTGTAACAGTGCATTAGCATGAAAAATAACATACTGCACAGCTGCGTGAAAGTGGATCTGGTGCTTGTCACATATATTTTAATAGAAGATGCCTAGGAGGTGATCTCAGAACAAACATGTCACAAGGCAGAAGACAGAAAGGAGAAAAAACACCCCCAAATCGCTGTATGTTCTTAAAGGGGTTTTGACATACAACATGTAGGTTTACAAGAGCTGAAATAAAACTGTTTCAAGCTAGAAACCTCTGTATTCCCTTTTATACAGTGAACCTCAGGTACTGAGTGCTTTGGCAGATAGGCTCTGGTGAATCTTGTTGGGGTGGTGCAAGATACTTGCTGGCACCCCATCCCTTCCCTCTACCAGCCGATGGGCGGGAATATGGTTCAGTGCCTCGGCCATCCATCCCACAGCTTGGTGTCATGGGCTGAGCTCCCCCTTGTTGGAGCACTGGCATCAGGAAATGGGAGAAGATGCTCCCTTCTGCAGGCTACTCTCATAGTCAGGACAACCTCCCAGGGTGATGGGGTGGATGGCTGGGGTGGCAACAACTTTCATCCAGCAAGATTCATCAGAGAATACTGACACCCTTAGAGAAACAAACCCATTGCACCACCTTGGTTTAGATTTAAGCAGCAACCTGAAATGTGCAGCATTTTCTGTGAGTTCCTAATCAGAGACATCTATATATAGAATCATAAAATCATAGAATAGATAGGGTTGGAAAGGACCTTAAGATCATCCAGTTCCAACCTCCCTGCCGTGGGCAGTGACACTTCACACTAGACCAGGTCACCCAAGACTCCGTCCAACCTGGCCTTGAATATGAGCTTGTTTCAAATTCTTGTAAAGTGATTCCTCCCTTGTAAAAGAAACAGGGATGGTAGCTGCATGTAAATAATAAATATTGCTATGGCTGCTTATCTCTGGAAGGTTTCAAACCTAACCTCCTCCAAGGTCTTCCCAGCAAATATTTTCGAGCTGTATCTTCCCCACAAAAACTTTGCATTCCTGAGCTGTTTATTGTCCATGTGCTGATAACCTTGACAGTCCATTTTCACAAGGACTCAGCTAAAACTCGGAGGGAGGCTGGCAATCAGGATGAGCTTTCCAAAACTGTTGTCTTCCGCACTTGTCCATTTTGCAGCATAACAAATCACCGACTCTTTAAAAATCCCTTGTCATCAGTATTTTGGCATGTTTCACTTCAAGAAGACAAGCCAAGAAAACTCAGTGATGATGTTATTAAGCTGGACAAGGAGAACCTGAAGATTTCAGCTCCTGTGTAGTATTAGGAAAGGTTTGATTTTATTGAATGTCATGAGTGTATTAGGATGAACACTTCTGTTTGCATCCGAGAAAGCTCCCTTAACTACCAGACTATTGGGTGAAACAAAGGCTTTATCTGGCAATTTTAACTCAAGCCCCAGTAAATATTTTTCATGGATAGAAAACTAAGCATAAATGACAGATTTAGCTCAGGGGAGTTATGGTCAGGCCTGAACTGCACTGACAGAGCTCTGCTGGGAAGCCTGAATGCTGCCTGCATATAGCCAACATAATCAGGCCTGTGACCTTCTCGGTTCCTAGCATTTGACAAAGGGAACAAAGTACTGCATGAAAAGCAGATCCCTAAAAACAATGTGCTCTTCCAAGGGGGTGTGTGACCAGGTACCTCTGTTTGGTGGGATAACAGCCACCCCAGATGGGTTCTCCCAGGGATGCTCACCCAGGCACTGGGGTGAGGAGTGACCTCTTTAAAGAAACAAAACAACCAATAACCCCTAAGTGAGGGGAGAGGAACTTCTCCTGGGGGCCAGTGCAAGGACAGACATTTATTGTTTCCAACAGGGAGAGGCTGCATCCACAGATATAACCATGAGAAGACAAAAAGACCTCAAGAGTGGTGTTTGCAAGGGGGGATGAGGAACCGGCAAGAGATGATTGTGGGGAAGGAAGGAGGCAGCATCACCTGTCAGTACCTGCGGTTGTCCCCTTTGGGGTGGTCCAGCCCCCCATCAGACTGTCAACATGATTAGGGCTGCGAGAGAGGGCACAAAGCCTCTGGAAGCTGGACTGAACCCACACATAGCAGAAAGGCCCTATCCCATGCGGTGCAGAGAGAAGCCGCAGGGAGGATTTCACTCTTTGGAAATTTCCCTTTCACAGGGAACTTCAAAGGAAATGCTCCAGGAAAAAGACTGGATCCAGGCTGTGGGGCTGGCTGGGATTCATGGCCTTGGACAGCTTGGGAAAGCTGGTTCTGTCCAGGATGCTGGTGAAGCAAAGGAATGAAAGGGGAGAAGGCAGGGAGGCCACCATGCTCCAGCAGAACTGTGCCGAAATCAAAGCTGCTCCAAGGCAGCCCTGATTCACTGAGTCAGCGAATTCCAGCAGAAAAGCCCGGTTTCCTGCATTTTCTTCTGACCCAGTCCGGTGCCGAGATCCCTCAACCAAGATGAAAATCCCACTTGGCCCCTGGAGCAGGGAATATAGTGCAGAAAAAAACCCCAGGAGAGAGTGTGGGAAGAATAGGGCATGGGCATCATAGAAAGGGTTGGCATGGGGGCAAAGCCAAATAGAAGAGATAAGCGGTACTGCTGGAAAATCAGACTGCTGAAGGCCTTGCTCCTGGCTCATGTGTGCATCCCTTCCTTATACAAGGAACACAGACAATGCCAATAACCACAACAAGCTGTGGAAGTGAGCAGAATTCATCCTAACACGAACAGCAAAGTCTTATTCCATGCATGGCCATGAGCGTGGCTGTGCAGGGAAACCCTGTGCTCTGCTAAATGACTGAAGCATGGGACCCTCTGTGAGAGCTGGCGCAGTTCTCCCATCCCTCAAGGAAACTCACAGCCGTACAACACAAGAGCACAAATCTACAGGGCAGATCCTCCTGGTAACTTGGACTCCCTGCACTCATAAACGAGGTATCTTAGCCTCCAAAAGTGAACCTCTACTGCAAAGCACAAGTTAAAGCCTTTATAGCATTGCCTTGCCCCACACTTCATTTAAATATCTTCATTTCTTTTTAGAAGGCAGCAGGGAATCCTTGCTAGATGTGCATGTGATGGCCAGCATGCAGGGACTGAGATCATTTGGAAGACAGGGGTGATTTCAAAATCAGGCTTCACATTAAGCAATAGCATTGAGGAAGGACAAGGTGTGGGAGAAGGGGGCGGATCTGTGCGTGCTGAACAAGCCAACTAAAGCTCTGTTTGCTGAGGAGCTCCAGGGATCAAAGCCTGAGCTCAGCTCTACTAAAGTTCATTCCCACTCCAGTTCAACAGAGGAAGGGTTGGGAGCCCAGCAAAAGCAGGCCTAGCTGCCTGCACAAAGTGCTCAGCAGCACAGGGACTAGTGGCATCTACAGTTATCATGCAGTTATCATGTAGTTGGGTCACAAATCACTTATTTCAGAACAAATGCAGAAACATTGACTTCAACAGGAGAAGGATCATTCCCTTCTGAGCATTTATCCCCAGCACAGACTGTATGAGCAGGCAGTGCAAACCCCAAGGAGATGCTGGTCCTCCCTCCCATCAGCAGCCACTGCCTATCTCTGCATCACGGGGGCCGCCTGCCTGGCTGCAGGCAGCACAGATAGCATCACCCCCATTGCTGCGGGTTCAGTGTTACTGCGCCCGGCGCGGGGCTCACCAAAGTCATCTCACAAAACCTCATTAAGCTCAGCTCAGTTTATTTTACAAATGAGGAACTGACTGCTGAGACCTTCAGATCCCTCAGATAGCATAAATCAGCCCTAACTCGAACAGCCTGCAGGCCTGGCTCCCAGATTTGTATGAGGCTGAGCACAAAAGGCAGTGGAGACAGGGCAGAAATGGGTGAAGGATGCTACAGTACCATCACCTCCCTAATGCTGAGATTGGCAAGCTGCTGCTGACTACCAGGCTGCTCACCAGATCAACACAGTGGCTTGGAACAACAGCAGGTCTGCTAAGCCCATGGAAATCAGCTGCTTGACCATCCTGCAGGTTATCAGATAGCTCCTCCACCCCTCCAAATGGTCCCTGCTCATGTGGTGCCCAGATAGCACTCTGCTGCCAAAGACAGAAATAGTTCGTATTTAAATGAAGTGGGACTGCAATGATTTCTGAGACAGAATAGAGAATAAGCACAAGACAGCACCCAACTCCAAAGTAAATTAAGTCATTCCAGCTGCTTCTCGCTCATGGTAGTTTAAATCGGGGTTGCATTTTAAAGCTATTCTGTAATTAGTAATAAATTTGAAACTGACCCAGAAAAACAGAGAAGTTAATCTCTCCTCTGAAAGTGTGGGAGGAGGGTATCAAGTTCTGGGATTTTCACGTTTTCTTTTTCTTCTTGTCACCTTATTTCACTCAAAAGTGATAGCTCTAAAACGCAGCGACGAAAAAGTTCTGTTGTTCTGGTGTCTTCTAAAATAAATTTCACATGAAGTACAGTACGTGTTAAAGGCATTTGGATTCCCAGGGAATGTGGGTATACATTTCACTTGTCCTGTTACAACTTCCTATGAATTTACTCAGCTGGCTTCAATAAAAGGAAAAAAAAGGGGGGGGAAAATCTGTGGGAATCTTTCTGTGTGTACATTACGAAGCTACTAGGCCTTTACACTGATAATTTAACACCAGCTAAGCACATGAGCACAGATGGGAAAATCTGAGTAATTTGGTTTCATGTGCTTTCCAGCTTCTTGCTATAGAGGTGGACGCTGAGCCTGGCCTGAACGCTGAACTCCCTGTGCCTCTGCAGGGCTGAGAGCACAGCTCTTGCAGAAGACAAAGCCAGGTGATGCAAGTGAGTAGCACTTTACACTCTCATGGCAGCACCTTTCTAGGTAAGGAACCCACAGGTTGAAAGCTGCTGCTAAGGTTTATTTCCTTTCAAGGGACCAGCCAAAGGCCTGGTGGAGGTGCACAACTAAGAGCAGTGGTTTTGCTCTTGCTTTCAGATGAGTTTTCCAGCAAGGGAGCCATGGGGAGCAGACCTGCTTGCTGTTTTCCAGGAGGAAAAGAGTGCAAGGGGAGCAAGGCCCCTCTTGTGAGACCCAGCCAAGTAGCCTGAGTTTAACATTATTAAAGCTGCTGAGTGCTGTAGAACCTGAGGTCTCATTTGCAAAAGGACCTTCCAGCTTTGACTCATAAACTGGTAATTCATGTGGGGCTAATTTAGCACAGGCACTGTTGGCAGGGCCCCTGAGTCAATGGCTGTGGCTTTAGAGCAGCACCCATGTGCATGACATACAACCAGCCCCTGCTCAGCCCAGCGTGTTCACTTTATACTACCCTATGGGCAGGGAGCTGGTGTTGCTGGTGCAAGGTCTAGGTTGGGTTTAGCCTGAATGGCTGAAGGGGTCACAGTGCCCAGTCAATGCTGCTCTGCAACCATTTCTGCTAAGTCAGACATCATGAACGATACCCCTTGGGCACACAGGGTCAGGCTTTTGAAGATGTGGGAACCTGCAATGTAAAGAGGTGGTAAATAGTAGTCTTAAACAGGGGAAATTTAGGTTAGATACAAGGAAAACATTCTTTATTGTGAGGGTGGTGAGGCACTGGCGCAGGGTGCCCAGAGAAGCTGTGGCTGCCCCATCCCTGGCAGTGTTCAAGCCAGGTTGGAAGGGGCTTGGAGCAATTTGGTCTAGTGCAAGGTGTCCCTGCCCATGTCAGAGGGTTTGGAATGAGATGATCTTAAGACCCTTTTCAATCCAAACCATTCTATGATTCTATGACTGCACTCAAAGAGGTGCTTTACCCTTCTAGTCTGGTGTCCATGTCCCCTTGGCTTTAACAGACTTGGTCTTTACAAAAGCTCTACACCAGCTGGCACCTAGATCCCCTTGGTGTCAACAGGGTTTGGCTGAAAACCTCTTAACCCTAGTTGCTCTCTATGTTTTTAGGAAACTAAACCTCTTTGGAGGTCTATGCTGGAGGAGGTTAAATCTCATTGAAGAGGAGCCCATTGGCTGTGGAGCCAATGTGGTGAGGACACACCAGATTCCCATGCTGGTCGCAGGCAGGAGTGCTGTGGTTAGCATCACGTTGGACGGCAGTGACTCTCCGCTCCTAATAAGGAGGTGCAGTCGGGTTAATTGGAGGCAGCTTTCAGCATTGAACAATGGTTGAATGTGCTCCACGGGAGCTGCAGTGAGACAGCACAACTCTGCCCCACACCATACTCCGTGTGCGACAGAGGGGCTATCAACAGTAATGTTAGGAAAAGTGGTTGGGCTACTAGAGGACCGGGTGATGGGCATTTCTGTGCACACTGAGGACCACAGACCTCCAGAGATGAAACTGGGAAGCAGTCACGTTGTGAGCCAACAGACTGTATTCTTGTGGTGGCAGCAGCCTCACATGGAAGCCTACAGCACACACCATCCTGGCAATGTTCTGTGATGACCTCTAGTAACATGTTCACAGAGGTTGAAAGCACATCTGTAAAAGGCACTACCTCTGGTTCTGTGCTGTGGTCCAAAACAAGCTATGGGGCTCTTGAAGGATCACATAACCAGGTACTCAGCTCTCCTTTAGTAATTCTTCAAGCCTTAAAAATCCTATTGTAAGGTCTCCCATTTACTGAATGTATGATTTCACTGCATAGTATGGCATTCATTTGGCTGCATTATCATTCTTAGCCAACCCTTTTGACATCTGCAGATGTTTGTCAGCCCCAAATCTCCACAGAATGACTCATCTAAGCTTGGGCAGTGGGGAAGGTCATTCCACTTCCTCTGATGTTGCAACATTCCTAAAATCTCTACTCTTCAGCACCTGCCCTGCATTTTGGGAGAGTAGGAATCTGAGCTCCTCTAAAGTGAGCTTTTGGAGATGGCACAAATGGTTCTTGAGCCTCAATTGCATTTTTCTACCATCTCAGTGAATTATCTGCCTTTTTAATTAACTTATACATTAGGATGAAGATCTCACATGCCCCAAAGAAACTACCCCTAAATCTTCAGAACAGCTCATTTCTGCATGGAACTACTCAACAGAATACTAACACCCTTTTCCTCAAAAAATAATATAAAGAAATCACAATGAATATTTACTCTCCATAAAGCACCTTTCTGGAAACACCAAACCAAATCAACCAACCCTGTACGCATTTTCAGCCCTGTTGAGCATCTTATAGAAATAATAGAAATTGTTCTTTCATACGTCTCTTTCTGAAGTCCTTACAGTGTTTTAGCTGTTATTTGCAGAATTGAAAACTAGACTTTGACCAGAGGCTGGGTGGTGTCATTTGTCTGGCTGCAGATGTCACAGCAGGGGCCAGATTTCCACTATATTACCACAACACTGTTCAAACTGCAGCTAATTAGTGGGTAGCAAAGCCTGCTGCCCGCCTTCTCCTACAATCCCAGGGAAGAGCCACTGGAAAACCTTTCACCAAAGCAGCACATGATGAAGTTGAGTTTTCATCAGCTGCTATACAGCTGGTCCCTCTCAGCCCTTGCACCAGTATCTGGTCCTAGTGGTAGGGTGAGAGCCAAGGTGGCCAGGCTGAACCTGATGGGCACAAGCCAAACAGGTCACTCAACAATGTCTTTCCTAGCTCTCTGAGAGGCAGCTCTTGCTCTTCATGGTGTCAGAGAACGATGAAGGTGGCAATCTCCATGTGTTTGATGTTCCCTTCTTTCCACAAGCACCATGTGCTGCCTTGCAAACCTCACACATCTCCAGCCTCCCATGGGAACCTGTTCATGTCAAACTGAGTACTTCTGGGCTTTGCTGGCATCAGCAATTATGGTGACCTTAAGCTCTGCAGAACGGTGAGCAATGTTAAACCACGTTATGCTGACCATGTTCATGAGTTAAACCCCTCATTCAAGAAGTGGTGCTGTGTGAAAACCCCAGCAGAACAACCCTAGCAGGGTCATGGATTACTTTTGGCAGGTAGCATCTTTCTAACCAGACCCAGCCTCACATGTGGAGGGCACTGCAGGACGGACAGGACAAAGGAACAGACATGCAGATGTAAAGAAATGGCCACAAAGTGGACAAAAAGATGGAAAGGGAGGAAAACTGATGTTCTTGAACTTGGAAAATAAGGATTGGGAGTATGTCTTCCCATAGCTTCACCAACTGGAGCTGGGGAAGGCAGGACAGGTATGATTTCTGGTATGTTGAGGTTTGATAACATAGGTAGTGCTAGAGCTAAAAGGCTGTTAACCTTTAAGGTTTATTTTTATTTAAGTTAAAAACTAAAAGCAGCAGCAAGAGTTCTCTCTGGGCTTAATAACAGATGAAGCCTCATCCAAGGTGTCTCTGGACCTGTTTCTGCAGGCCTCTGTGAGCAACTCCTCCTGCAGCAGCTCCCCTGGCACCCTCCTCTTCAGGAGGTGCAGCTTTCCTCTTCCCCCTCCAGCCATGTCCTCCACATCTCCTTCCCATCACCACTGGTTCTCACAAAAGTCCTGTTCCAGTAGGCAAGCTCTTCCCTTAAGAGGCTTCTTCTAAACATCAGACTTCCACTTTGAGTAAATAAAACCTTGGTCCATGCTAAGCAGGAGTCCTCAAAGTAGCCATCACCAACCACAGAGCTGACACAACGCAAACGCTGCTCTCACAGGAGCCTACTGAAGAGCAGCCATTGGAGGATCTGTCCTCAATTTCCTGAGCACAGAGCTGATGGTTTGCTGAAGAAGAGACCATTCAGTCCCAGGCTTACTGACACAGATTCATGACAAAGAATGGCAGATGCTGGCAGAGGATGCTGAAGGGGGATTTTTTTGGCAAACCAGAGATTTCGTGGTAACCACAAGAAGACTGAATCCTCCCCTGAACACCTCCTTATCAGGAACCACATATTTCAAACTCCATGAAGGGAAAGCGAGTAACTTCATATATTCCTAGTCAGAACCTGCTTTCATGTTAGTGATAAACAAAAAAAGGTGTGAGATTTCCAATGACCCAGCAGTAATTTAAGGCAGCCCTACAACAGTGTACACAGCACTACGGCAAACACACCTACCTACTCATGGTATACTGGCATATGTTTCATAAAATTGGTGATTTGAAAATCTGCCTCCTGGGGCTATTGCAAGCCTTAATTTAAGCCTTGAAAAGAGTTGTAGGAAAGGGGCTTCACAGTGTTTCACCCCTTTAGACATAAAAGTGGGAAAACCCCCCAAACCACCAACTGTGCAAATCAACCAAATAGTGGCCAAGTCATCACCTACCATATTCATTTGGAGGTGAAACCATTTGGATTGTATCTGTCATGCCTATGCAAGACAAATAACACTATGCATGTGTATTATCCCTTCAGAGAATTAATAAATCCCCAAAACACCTTCCAGTGCTCACGATCAGCCCTGTGAAAGTGATATTACTGATTGTCACAGCAAAGAGATGTATCAGCTGTCTTCATGAGAAACAAAACCAAGGAACAGCACACAATGTGGGTTTGGTTATTTAGTTAACCTGCCTGCAACTGATCAATTTTCTGCCCCTGAATAAGAAACACATAACTATTTTTAGGTCAAACATTAACAATTGGGGCTACCTTATATTATGGGTGGGAAGACAACAGATTGGTTTTTCAACAGAGAAAATAAGAAACTCATGTTTCAGTCACATTGTGACTCAAAGCCAAGAGAAGCCAAGGAATTCAAAGATATTGGCTAACTCCCACAGAACTGCTTGAAAAGCCAACTTTTAGCCCCAAGTGAATTTCTTCAGCGAGCCATAAGTCCCTAAAGCTGGCTTTTAAATGTTACTTGCTGACACAACCTTAATCACAATGCTGCAAAAGCTGTATGTACACAATAATAATGTTAAACTAAATGTTTCCAGTGTTCAGAACTTCTCAGGACTCCCACAGATACCCACATATGTAATAAAATATTTAGGGAAGAGCAATTTAACTTGGATATGGTGGCTAAAGGCAGTATATGCAGCATTGGCTCTGTCTGAATATTGAATAGAAAATTCAAAGGCCAAAAAACATGGAGTAGCAACTCAATTCTGATGAGATGAGAGTAAATATTTGTCCATTTGCAATGCTCTGTCAGTTAAATGTTAGTGCTCAGAGCAAGGACCCACATCTCCTGGGTGGGTTTTTGTCTCAGTCTCACACAGGCCTGTTCCAATGCTGGAAATGATTATCAAATGCTCTGAAACCTCTGCTTGACGGGCCCTAGGTGCAAAGCATTGCTGGGATAGACTGACATTTAAAAAGCTTAAGAGATTTCCCCCAAACAAGAAGATTGTCAGGCCTGGTCTGAACAGCACTGAAAAACTTGCACTGTTACAGTGATACCCTGCCATTGACAGAGCTGGGATTCACACGGTCCATACAACCAGGGAGAGCATGGACCCAGCACTGATGATTTCCTGACCACTCTCAGACCCATGGGACATTCCTGGGGTCCTGCCTCCCAAATACTGCTGAAAATGAGGCTTCTTTTAGTCGTGCTATTGCATATCTCACGCCAAAAACATCTGGGAAAGGCGAAAGCTGACAGAAAAGCACCAACTGCTCTTTTTATTTCACTCTCTTGCACATTGTTTGAAAAAGGTTTAAAGCTAAAATAAACTTCTCTGAAGCAACGCGCTGTTCACAGACAATGGCACAGCTGCAGATAGCTGAGGTTCATTCCTGTTTATTATATTCATTAAAGCTGAAGGGAGAGCTATGGCAGCACCAGCTTAATGGTCATCTGAACACAATTATTAAGAAAGCATTGTTCTTTGGAAAGATGCAAAGTGTCAGACGGAACTTCACACCCTTGTCGTAAAACCCCCTCTTATTTCCTATCATTAATTGGATAAAATGGGCATTGTAGGATTGGAGGTGGAGGGAAATGGGTTAACGAGTGTGCGTAGGAGGCAAGTGACACTGGAAACTCAGTTGTCTACAGAGAGTGGGCAGAGGAAACAAAATCAGATGTGAGCAAATTTCTGGAATGGAATCGGGTTGACAAAACTCATGAGACAGCACTTTGTGTTCTGATCATCCCTGAACAGTACAAAAAGCAAAACTCTGGCCAGTTTGCACATGTGTTTCAAACAACAACTTGAGAGAGAAACAAAACCCAGCCATGAATCAAGGGGCTGTATCGACAGCCACAAAGCAAACTCCTCTTGGAACCCAGCCACATCCTTGCATCCTACAGCGTGCGCCGTGCAGGCGTTTGCATGACGCCTTTTACTGCCATGGAACTCCTTCCACCTGGCTAAAAGCTGGGGCAATTCCCCTCTGTAAGCCCCAGTGAGCTCCCTCAGTGCTTGCTGTTAGTCTTCTTTCCAGATTGACACTGACTGCCTTGCAATGGTCTGATATTAAAGGTCTGATATTAAAGTCTTAGTCCTCACTGCTCCCCTATAAACAGGCTCAATGCCAAGAGTAGCACGCTGGTTGGATTCCACCCCCTCCGTGTGCAGGCCATGGGCAGGGTTGCTCTTTGGGGTCAGTGTGCGAGCTCCTATGGCTGCACCTGAAATCTGGGTGTCCTTCCATGGGCAGGTGTGAACAGTAAATCATTTCTGAGTCTACAGGCCACCCATCAGCTCTTCCACCAGCCAGCGCTCCCCAGTGGGTATGGTGGATGTATCGATGGGGCAGCACATCCCAACCAAGTGAAACACCATGCCTGTACATATACAGACCATCAAATCCCATGGTTCACGATCTGTACATGAACCATGAAGTCTGTCCCATGCCTGCCCAAGCACAGATCTGCAGTACCTTACATTCCAAAGCACTGGATGAGCCTACAAGCTCAACCTGGAATTCTGTTCCCTTCTCAGCCAGGACCCCCACTGATTTCTGTGAATGTTTTACGCTTCAGAGAAGGAACTGTTGAGTTGTTCCTGGGCTGTAAAACTTATTTTCCTTAGCTGCTAAAAAAGAAATGGCCTTCAGACTTGAGCTGGCCAACACCAACCCCCATTCCATAGCTATTCCCAATGTTCATTGGTATATAACTGCAAAGGCAAATTATTGGACCCTTTGGAAAAATACATCCTACCTTTCAGCAGAAAGAACAGTGATTCTTTAACAAAAATCACTCCCTTTTCTGAGACTGACCTTCCTTTGTACACAGCTGTGAGTCTTTTCCTGTAAGTACCAGGGATTTCTGGTACAAGGATAACTGGCCTCACCTTTCACTCCTATTAGCTGGTAATATTGTTTGTTTGTTTGCTTAAATTTATTCCTGTTAGCCCTCATGCACAACCAGTTTTTGCATCTAAACCAAAGACATCCAAACATTTCCTCAGCCTGGTATCCCACTGGAATGATGTTTATATGACTCTGTTGCCCTCCTGTCTAATTGCCTTCTTGTCCCTTCCAGGAGCTTCAGTTGGATAATTTCAGCTTAATGGGGAGGATGAAGTCTCAGAGGTCACAGCTGAAGCTCTAGGAGGGCTTCCAAGCCCCTTTGAATGACCATCATGCCCATCCTGATGTTGCACTAGGATAAAACCTAGGCATGCATCATTCCCACTTTGCTGTTGATCCCCCAGCTCCACCGCAAGGGAAATAGGCTGCCTCAAACTGGTCCCCCAACAGATGGTTAGAGAGCCAGGACTGCAGGTTGGCTCCTTAGGTGCTTTAGAACATCTGACCAAATATAACTTTTGGGCCTACATTTGTTTTATCTCATCCAGCAGTTCATAACGTACAGACAAAACTCCATTTGTGCCAGCAAACCAAGGGAAAAGGATGCATTCCTCCACTCAGCTGGAGTTACAGGGAAGTTGTTACATGTTATACAAGTAATTAACTGTGCTACAAATGCCAAGTGATCCCTAATTCCTTGTTGCTTTTTACTCATTTGGTTGGGTGTTGACAGTACTTGGAGCAAGAGACCTACACATGGGGTATAAAACTAACCCAAAAGCTCTGGTCAAGGTTCAGATTTGAGGAAATTTTAGATCGTGGTCCAAAATGTTGTGCTTTGAGCTGCTCTGTACTCTGTGTGTTCCACAGCACAGGGGAGTAAGAGTTCATAGCAGGGGGGATGGAACTAGATGAT
>JANHGB010008829.1:42061-55986 GCA_026283785.1 Coracopsis vasa
TACCCAAACGCTTACATGATGCCTCTTTCCCCTGCAGGATACTCAGTTGACCTGCTGCTGCTCAGAAGAGCAATGGCTGAGGCTGAGGAACAGCCCACCTCTTGCAGTTTCCCCTTGTTGAAGTGGAAGCAAACGTTTTGTTCTTTTTTCAGGCTTTCAGTGAGAAAGATTTGTGGCAATGCAGAGTGGGGTGGGGACATTTTTAAATGTCAAACTTATCTGCTTCTGCTCCGAGAACTGAAGGGAAAAAGGAATGGCAGTTGCTACAGTGGCTTTGAGGACGATAGTCTCATGCTGTTCTTCATCCAAAATAGATTCACAGCTCAAAGCTATTGTATTATATGTGGGTGCTGCATTACCTTTAACCTATAGGTCATTATGGTCTGGCTCGAATGTGAAGAAAGTCCAGTGGAGTGCCTTGTGGCCAGGCTTTGGGCAGTGAGGCTGGACTGGTGTTTGTGGAGGAGGGGAGGGCTGGGCAGCAGCGTTTGTCAGGAAGATCAAAATGAAGAGTGGGAGGAAGATGGAGTCTGTCCTGAGGGGCAGGAGGAAGCACCTTATGAGCGAGTGTTGCGTGGGCGTGAGTGACTAGTGTCAGGGGCTGGCCTGAGCACCATGTGTGGCCCTCTGCTGGTTAGCTTATCTAGGCATCATTCATATGGACTGAGTGAGGACAGGAATTCTTTTCTTTGCAGAGTTACCATGTAATCCGATTCAGCTTGGCTCTGAGGGAACAGTTAAACATCTATTTCTTTTGCAAAGAAATGACTAATTTGTATTAAGTAGGCTAATTGAATAAATTTGAATGTAATTCTTTATATGGAATAAACTGTTCAACTTGCATAGGAAAGCTGGGTTGGTTCACTTTTATACTTCCATAGCAACTTGTGACAGGTTTTTAGAAAACCCGCAATGATTTGTGTGTGCAGATGTTAAAATGTAGGATTGCTATTAATTGTAAATTATCTTAATTGTGAATAAAGCTCATGTGGGAAGCAGATCCAGTTGCTGGGGGGTTGTGGTGAAATACATGAATGCCTGAAGCACTTGGGAGACTCTTAGGTGATAATTCAAACCCAAGTTCTACTTGAATCTTTGCTGCAGGAATACTGAATCTTTTTGTTTCTACAGGATCTAGTACTACAAAACAGCAGTAACATCAGCTATGGAGAACAGCACAGAAAATACAGAGGAGGAGAAACCGACTGTAAGCAATGAGAACACAGACAATAGCACCGAAACAGCAACAGAAGAACAGCAGATGGACTTCACTACAGAAATTATAGGTGTCACTGAGATGGAACAATCACCTGATAGTTCCCCTGACTTGAATGCAGAGAACATGCAGGAGAGTGAAATTCCCGATATCGAAAGTTTACAAACAACAGATATTGAGGCTGGCTTTCCTCCAGATTTTGACAAGTTCTGGAAAGTAGTAGAGGACAATCCCCAGGATTTCACAGGATGGGTATATCTACTACAGTACGTAGAGCAGGAGGTTAGTACACCACCCCGTTCTCCGTAGCCTTCGAGAAATAAAGAAAACCCAAACAAATCACGGATATTCCAGTGACCAATCTAAAACTGTACATCAGGCTTTCATGGGTACTGTTTGATGAAGTTGCCCTTGTCAGTGTTGGCAGCAGAGATCACACAATAAAAACTGTTGCTTTTAAGAAAATGTTAAAGTAGTAATTGTTTTCAAAATAGCATGAAGGTTTTTTTAAAGGAAAGGGTTCATTGCTTTTACTGTGTATTTCTTGCAGAACCACTTACCAGCTGCCAGGAAAGCATTTGACAGGTTTTTCACACATTATCCATATTGCTATGGATATTGGAAAAAGTATGCAGACCTTGAGAAGCGACATGACAACGTTAAGCAGTCTGATGAGGTATGTAGGTAGCTGGATGCAGCTATTGCCATTGGTCCTGTTAGCCAAACAATGACTAACCTACCGCAAGTCATTTGGCTGCCAGTACCTGCCATCTGTGGCCAGGTTTGTAGGGATTTTGTTTGCACTTGTCACATCTGTGGCATTTGTAGCTAATGTTTTCTCTCTTTGTTGGCAGGTGCGTTAAACCTCTACAGTTTGTCAAGCTTTGCAGTGCAAGCCTCTGTATTACACTGCAGCTTAACAAGTAGGGCAGGGCTTTTCTGTCACTTACATTTATTATTCATTTTCAAAACAATATAGTCGGTTTGCTGGTCACAATTGCTGCATCTTATTGCATTTTTGGTCAGACGCTGTCAATGATGCTCTAATGGGTCTGTGCCCTATGGTCTGTACCCCAAAGCCTGCCCACACAACCTGGTCAGAATGCAGGGACCGCTGCGCTTTGAAGATCAAGACTCTGCACGTGGAGATCAGAACATTGCCATGTTCTATCCAACCTCCACCCAAATGGTAATGGTAGATTATTTAAACAAAATTCCAGTAATTAGTATTTCTAAGGTTCACCGGATAACACAGTGTTGCCTCTCTATTAGGACACCATTACGTATTTGAAGTACAGTTCATGTTCTCTTCATAGGTTTATCGCAGAGGGCTTCAGGCAATTCCTCTTAGTGTCGATCTTTGGATACATTATATAAACTTCTTAAAGGAGACCTTGGACCCTGCTGATCCTGACACGAACAGTACAATTAGAGGGTAAGTTGAATGCAGGCTAAGTGATACAGGAAGCCTTTATGTACATTATGTAGCAGTATAATCAGATTAATATGTTTAAGATTAGGGGCAAGCTAGTTACTGCAGTTACTGTAAGGACTTTTAGGAGATGGTGGAGAATCCCTAAGAATGGGTGGACAATACAATGTGGTACCAGGGTCAGAAGTTGTGACTTGAGAGTTTCAGATTAGTCTTTAGGAAGTGCTTTGTGCAGTATTCTGTGGGGAACTGGAGCAGGTTCTCCATAGAATTTTTAGAATTCAGTTTCTTGGAGGTTTTCAAGGTATGGCTAGAATGTGTCTGACCTCACCTGTTGCTGACAGTGGTCCTTGTTAGAGCATGATGGACTGAAGTTTGATCCCAACCCTTATTTGACCTTTAAGTGAAGCTTCTAGCAACATGATTGATGTCTGACTTTTGTTTGTGAAACTTCTCAAGTAAGGCCTTTAGAATCTTTACAGGACAAAAGTGGTAAAGGTTGTGTATTTCCCTAATGTCTTGCATTCCTGCAAGTAGCTTTTTATGTTGCCTTTATTCCGTTGTGGTAGTGCTGGAGTTAAAAAGCAATGAGTCCGAACTTTGTAGAGATCTTGCTACAGATGTCTAGAAAATACTTCTAATAATTTAAATAATGAATCTAAGTGTGATTGCAAGTAAAAGAGGATGCTGCTCATAATCTTTAAGTAAGAGCCAGAAGTTTTCTCCCCTGTTCTGTCACTGCATCCAGAAACTACCGTAAAATTATTTTGTTTTTCAGCGCCTATGAACACGCAGTCTTAGCTGCTGGAACAGATTTCCGTTCTGACAGACTGTGGGAAATGTATATAAACTGGGAAAATGAACAGGGAAACCTAAGGGAAGTTACATCCATCTATGACCGCATCCTTGGAATTCCAACACAGCTGTACAGTCATCACTTCCAGAGGTAAAGAGAAAACAAAGATTTAATGCTGTGCATTTCTTAAGTACAAACTAATCTACTCCTGTAAACGTGGAAATGCTCACTCGGAACAAGAACTTGAAATAGTTACTTAAGTTTATGTACTTATTTAAGTGCTTTGAAGTACTCATCCACATTGTAGGAATTAGGTTTTAGATAAATTCACAGATTTTGCTGTGGAATAAAGGAAGGCTTTGGAATTGTGAGGAAGAGCATAGAATGTGTTTGAAAAATCAGAATGAGCAGCTTTGAATTTTAATTCCTTATGCAGTGCTCACAAACTAATTGACGAGAGAAATACTTGGTTAAGTCTTAGATGGGAATTCTGCATTATTAATGGACTGGTTAAGAGTAAATGAGAAACCTTAGTTATATTACACACTACTCTTTCCCATAGTTGCTACAGATCTTTTATGTTTCGAAGTAAAGTATCCCTCTGGATTGTCCTTAGCCATTAATTTTACATGGCAAGTGATTTGCGTTTGTCACTGCAGTTCATCATCCTTCCATTTCTCTTTGAAGTCTGATAAGTGGTAGAAGTTGCATTTTGTGTGTATGTGTTGTCAGAAGTTGCATTCTTGGTGTGGCTCTAGACTGATAAAGTAATGCAGGATCCCAGTGAGACTTGTTATTATGCTCTGGTTAAGCAGAATGTTGCAGCATGAAACTTGTCTTGTTCCTAACTGTTCTTAGGTTTAAAGAACACATACAGAACAACTTGCCTCGAGACTTTCTGACTACTGAGCAGTTTGTTCAGCTGCGCAGAGAATTAGCGTCTGTGAACGGCCACAGCGGGGAGGATGCGCAGCCTGATGATGACCTGCCCTCTGGTGCTGAAGACATAACTGACCCTGCCAAGGTACGGGTGCAGGGGGTGTTCATTAGTGTTTTGTTCCTTACTCTGTGCCTGAAAGACAAGTTTATTTGCAGAGAATTTAGCATATCTGTAGCTGAGGTGTTCCCGTAGTTCTTCTGCTTGTCACTGCTCTTTGGCTTGTGTGATAACTACTACTGTCTACAGGATGCACCTTTCCAGTGTTTTCGTAGGCATTAAAGAAATGGAGTTTAGAAGTGAAATAAGTGATGTGCAAAACTTTAGGAATCAATTGATTGTTCCAGATTAAGAGATTAGAAACTGTGGTCTAAGAAAGCTCCTCATCAGCAATGTTCTCTGCAGGTCAGAGCCTTCATGGGCATATGCAGACTTGACTATCCAAAGGAATTGCTGACTGAAAACAAACACATACACTAAATTTGACTGGTATCTGAACTAATCTCTGATCTCAGTCATCTGTGGCATAGGAGCAAAACTTCAGATAGAAACCCTGTACAGCAGGGCTGTGCTGGGGGCAGTGTCCCATCCTGTCCCCTGGCTCTTCAGGGTAGAGTGTAATGTATCTGTGATAGTTTTAATTTCTGCATATTACTGTCATCATTAAATGCATTTACAAAGGTGATATGGTGTCTACCTGAGTTATTTTTTTTTAAATTATGTTTTAGCTGATCACTGAGATAGAAAACATGAGGCACAGGATCATTGAGATTCATCAAGAAATGTTTAACCACAATGAACATGAAGTCAGTAAGAGGTGGACGTTTGAAGAAGCGGTAAGTTTTTTTTTCCTGTGTAAGGCAGCGTGCACAAGAGCTCTGAACAGAGGCCTGGGAGCTAGGAATTTTGAGTAACAGGTCACACAATTTAAACTCTTGTGGGCTTTGAACAAAGATCAAGTTTCACTTCTCTGCCATTTTTCTTGTGAAAAGGCAACTTGTGAGGTCAACTCTGTCACGTGACGGCTTAAAAATCTTTTAAGTGGTATTTGGAGAGAGACAGGGTAGTATGGTGATTAGTAAGTGGCCTTTATACATGCATGAAAAACTCTGTTGACTGAGTGCTGCCTTATGCATCTGGGGTGATGCAGATTAAGGGGAAGAAGATGATTCTTATTGAAAAGGTAAGCCTGTCCTAAAAGGAGAATGAAGTTTGTGTGGTTTTCTATTTTAACACTGCAGTCTTAAACCTGAAATTAGTTGGGTTTGGTTTTCCAAAATTAGCCATCATAATGTGCAGCTCCTGTGTGTAATGTGTTAACAGTAATTAATTAATTGTTTGATCACTTTACATACAGAAATTTTTCCATATAGAATGAAGTTTGATTACTTTTGAAAATGAGCCTGAGTTTTTAGTTCTCAGTCTTTTTAAATTTTTTTTCTTCCTGGCAAATATCATGTTGCATAACATGGTTCTTGTTTTAAGTTCACTTTCGTTTAAAGAGTGCATTGTACAGATGCCTTGTAAGCCGCAGGTTTCATGGAAGGGACCTCAAGGATCATCAGGTCCAGCCTTTATAGCAAAGCATGACATAGGCTTAAGTGTCCTACCACTCTGTCCAGCCAAATCTGAACAGTGTCTGATGTAAACTTGAAAGCATGGTATGTGACCAGTAGTAGTACTGTAGAAGTGAACAAGGCGTGCCTCGGCGGGGATGGTGGCAGTTTGCCCTTCCTGTCCCGCAGCAGCCTGAAGGGCTGTTATGGCCCTTTGTGTCACAGGGTTGCTGTTGTACCGGTACCTGTCTCAGGAGGCAGCAGAGTGTGTCCCTAGAGTATGCAAGGCTCAGGTATGCAGATGTAGTGTGGAAGATGGTTAGGTGAGCAAGGTGTTCTTGACTAAGAGAAACTGTAGCTACAGATGATTGACATGTGGAAGAATGATGAAAATGTGGACATGTTGCAGAAAATATGCCAGAAAGAGGGTGTCCTCTCTTCTGCTGGCCAGAATCAATACTTCCTCTATCAAGAGAGTGTATCTGCTCTTTAGATACCAGTGTGCTGGTAGGAGGAGGAGTTTGAAATATAAAGTTAAAGAAGTCTTTATAATGGACAGAAATGAGGTTATTAAGCAACAGGATATCGCATAAGTGATGGAGACCACTTAGACCAGTTTTACTGTTATTTTACTAGGAACAATGTGCCTGTGAATCTGCCAAAGTAGAAAAAGAGTATTGGGTTCTCTTACAGAGCTCAGTGAGGAGTGTGGTGGGGGTGACTGGCTTTAAATTTCAGTTGGCCTTGAAGAGTTGAATGTTACTCCTTGATTACCTTAAGTTCTTCATCCATTCTCGTTTATTTGTATCGGAGATACTGCAGTACAGGAGAGAAATGATCAGGTAAAATTAAAGGTGAAGAAGAGAAAAAGCACAAGATCTCTGGAAGGATGCTTTGCTGTGGTTACTTCAAAGCAGCGTTTAGATTTGCTATGCTGAACTCTGTACCACCCAGCTCCTCTTGCGGGCATCAGAAAATGCACAATCTTGGAATAACCAGTTTCATGTACATAATTAATGTGAAGTTCAGTTCAATGCTCTGTCTTCTCTTTGTCGTGATTCTCAACCAAATTCTGCATTTAATTTGTAGGCTGTGCACTAGTACAACAGTAAGTACTTCAGTTGTATGCATGTGTGTATGTGACCAATAGCAATTGTTGTCACCACAGGTTTGCAAGGGCTGAACTGTGGTGAGTTCTTCCTCAGTTCTGTACACACTTGCACTCAAAAATCTTTCTAGAAAAGCCAAGCTACAAGCATAGAGTATAATTGTTAGCAAAATATCTTGATCAGTTCTTGGGTAACCCCAGCAGACTTGTGTGAATAGATAATGATGTCCCGTTTATTTAAATGGCATTACTTGAATGGTATGTAGCTGTTTGTTTATTTTTAACACAACTCGATGGTGTGCTTATTAGTCACAAGTTGCCATGCTGTGACTCTTGCAGATAAAGAGGCCTTACTTTCACGTAAAACCTCTGGAGAAAATTCAGCTGAAAAACTGGAAAGAGTACTTAGAATTTGAGATAGAAAATGGCACTCATGAGAGAGTTGTGGTCCTCTTTGAAAGATGTGTTATTTCATGTGCCCTCTATGAGGACTTCTGGATTAAGGTAAGGGAAGGGGTTTACCACCCATCTCCTGCCGATGGCATACATTGATCTAGTGACTAACCTTTTGTACTCTTGTGGAATGTTGTTCATATATAACTATATCTGTTGCATTAGGAGATGGTCTGCTTGCAACCAGATTTGACTGCTGCATATGCCAACTTCGTTGCCTCTCTACGTCCTTCCTTACAGAAACTAGTCTAGTGGTTCCATAAAGGTGCTGAATGGGTTTAAACAAAAGAATTTTATCGTTCTGTCATGTTTTTAAGACAACTATAAGCTTTAAATTTTCCAATCTCTGCTCTGTTTTCAACTATAGTATGCCAAATACATGGAGAATCATAGTATTGAAGGCGTGAGGCATGTCTACAGCAGGGCTTGCACTATACATCTTCCTAAGAAACCAATGGTTCATATGCTGTGGGCTGCCTTTGAGGAACAGCAAGGTAAGAGCAGCAGTCATTTTTCCTGGGAGGGATTCTGTTCTTAAGAGGCTGTCTCATATCTTAAAGCATCTTCACCGGTGTTTTAGGCAACATCGACGAAGCAAGAAGAATCTTGAAAACCTTTGAAGAGTGTATTCTAGGGCTAGCAATGATTCGCTTGCGAAGAGTGAGCTTAGAACGCAGACATGGAAACATGGAAGATGCTGAACATCTGCTTGAAGAAGCTGTTAGAAATGCCAAATCAGTTAGTGAATCGTCATTTTATGCCATCAAATTAGCTCGACACCTCTTCAAAGTACAGAAAAATCTTCCAAAGGCAAGAAAAGTGCTGTCAGAAGCCATAGAAATGGACAAAGTATGTGTTTCCTGTTTGCTATCTTAAAAAAACCCAGAAAAAATAGATCCTGGTATTTTTCTCTCTTTCTGAACCATGGCAACAATGATGACAGGAGTTTGTACCTGGATGTGGTGTTCCCTTACTACATGGAGACAACAGTCCCTCTAACCTGATGTTGCCGTACTTGCAGCTTGCAGATCTGGAAGTTTGTAGGTTTTTTTAATTGGAAGCATTGTGTGCTTCATACCTTCAGTTTTCCTTTCCACAATTTCAAATATAGGCATGTTCACATCTTAAGGTGAACTGAATGGATTGTGTAGGCAGTACTTGCAGACTGTTTTGTGTAACCACAGAAACATTTGGCACTCTGAATACTATTAGCTTACTCTTAGCAAAGTGTGACATCTGTCTTTGTAGTGTCACACTGTTTGTGAAACATGTCTTTGAAGTGTCACTTCTGTTTGTGAAACAAACCAGGTCAAAGATGACCAATGTAAAAAGAAAAACTTGTTGACTATTCTAGCTTGTATTTGTGGTTTAAACATTCTGCTCTGCATCTGGTAGACATAGATACAGTGTCAAATACCAAATGTGACAGCTCTGCAACTTCTAATACATTTTTTGCACAGGAAAATACAAAGCTGTACCTCAACTTGCTTGAAATGGAGTACAGCGGCGATCTCAAGCAGAATGAAGAAAACATCCTGAGCTGCTTTGATAAAGCTGTCAATGGCGCTTTGTCTATAAAAATGAGGATTACGTTTTCTCAGCGAAAAGTGGAATTCCTTGAAGATTTTGGTTCCGATGTAAAGAAGTAAGATGTGATCTGTGCAACAGCAGAATTAGGGTCACCCAAAGAGCACTTGTGGAAGGGGTAGGGACGAGTTGGGTCAGTGGCATCCGTTAGGTGGTTCCTGGGTGCTGTCAGCTCTTCGTTGAGGGATAGCTGTTTTTCAAAACCAAATTCCTTTTCTTAAATTGGAATCTCTTTTCAGAAAATTATCCTATCCCCCTTTTTTTTTTTTTTCTGAGATACTATAATGCCTGTAGCTTCTTACTGTGGTTTTGCTAAGTCTTAGAGGAGGGTGCTCTTCCAAGGGAACATGTTTTATGACAGGGGTGTGATTTGATGTTCTACACTCTGTGAGCTGCTGCTTGAGTTTTCCAAAACCACATTGATGTGATTGTTTTGTGTTCAGAAGTATTAACAATGCTATGTGCTTATGTGGGGGATCAGGTACTAGAACTGTAACTTTTAAATTAAATACTAGATACACTTTTTTCCTCTTAATTTTCTATTGAAAAACAAGCTCTTGTTTTTATTTACACGTTGCTGCTGAATAACTTGGAAGAGCTAACCACGAGTTAGTTTTTCTGCTTTGCATGCTTTTAACAATAGCTGTCCTTAGTTCCTGCTGACTCTGACCATTCTAACTGGCATGGCAGCCAAGCGCTGCCAGTCTGGGATCCTGGATAGCCCAAACAAAATGAAGTTTTCAGTTCCCAAATAATACTAGAGCACAGAATAAACACAAGAAACTGTTTCCACCAAGAGCAATACTACAGAACCAGCAGTTTTCATAAAGTGGTGTGCAGCAGATGAAATTGTATTTCCTATTTTGAGAAATGATACTTTGCTATTAGTGGGAATTTTAGCTAGCACTCTTTTGTGCTGCACAGAATACACATTCTTCCCACGTTGTTTGGCAAAAGGCTACAGGTGCTGCTTTGGAATTGTAATAATTTTGTGTAATACTGATTTCCAGTATTTAAAGAAATGTTGATTGCTAAGTCTGGGTGCTGGTGTGGATGGCATCAACATGCACCTGGGGGAATGTAGGTGCTGGAAGGAGCAGCTGTATCACAAATAAGTTTAAGAAAACTTCATTATAAAAGGGAACTTTATAAAAACCACATGAAGTGTGATAAGCTGGATAAGCTGAGCAAGTTCGGGATTCCTGAGATAACAGAAAATATTTCTCTATGTACTGGGGAGTCAAATTAAGTTTTTTGGCTTTCCCATCTCTGTAGTGGATCACTGATAAAGAATTGATTATGATTCAGTTTGGTTTAGAATTGTTTTGCATTTTTACAGCTTCAAGTAGATGTTTTAAAGTGGTTTAAATGTTTACATTAAAATGGTGAGCAAAGCTCTGTTCCTTTTTGCCTCATCAGGCTTCTGGATGCGTATGACGAACATCAGGCCCTTCTCAAGGAGCAGGATTCTTTGAAAAGGAGAGCGGAGAATGGGTAGGCAATCTGCTCACCTGGGGTGTGAGCTGACTCAATAGCTGATGCAGTCCAGGGTAGCTGGGACATGGACTACACTGAGCTGTAGCTGCAACAAAGCACTTTGGAAACGACTGAAAAATAGTTCAGAGAACAGTCTTGGAAACTATATTTTTCTTTAGTCTATGATATATATACACACATTTTTTTTTTAGCTTTAAAGCTACTGCTTGCAAGAGCTAAACCACTATGTTTTTTTAATCACTTAAAATACACTAAATAGGGCTGTACTGTTGGCTTCAATATTTGGAAATGGATTTATTGGAAAGTAACTTTCTGAATTGTTTCTCAGGAAAGCTAAACAATACTGGGAAAAATAACTCAATCTTTAAGCAGAAACATGCTTCTGCTTTCCCATTTGACTCACCAGAACAGTGAAAAACCCAGACTATTGTTCTGAAGCACAATATACTACTGTCTTTCTGTAAATCAAATTCTGCTTCCCTGTTTGGACAGGGCACCACATCTGAAAATACTGCTTAACTTCATCCATTACAACATTTCTTGCCCAGAAGCTCAGCATTTAATCTAAGGTGCCATTTACAAGTGTGTATTAACTTTACAGGTCAGAGGAGCCAGATGAAAAGAAAATGCTAACAGATGATGCAACACTTTCATCGGCACAGATGATGGATGGAGACATGCAAGTCAATCAGGCAGCATACAACTACAATGCCTGGTACCAGGTGGGTGCACACTTTGGGTGCTGTGCTCAGTATGCATGTTCTATATGCACACATGTTGTGCTTTTCCCTGTGACTGTGGCCCAACGTCAGAAGCTTGGAGTAGAAATTTAGCTGTTGTTTTTGTTGATTCCCCTGTAGCCTGTCACACAAGTGTAAGGTATTTCTCCTTGTGCAGCAGGAGGAGCAGCTTGGTGCCAGCTCTTCGTGTGAAGGGGTGCATTACAGCTGTTAGGGACGTTGCTGGCTGAGGGCAAAACACTTTGTCCAGGAAACTCACTTTGGGATTCCAGTTTACTGTGTGTTTTAGTAGTTAACTTCTCTAACTAGTAGTTCCCATAACGTCTTGGTATGGGTTCCAGTGCACTGGTACAGTGTCCGTACAGAATCAGTCCGTTCAACAGCTTGGCCCGTGGGTCTGCTCTTGCATGACATTCAGTTTTGTCCCCTTGAGGGGCTTAAAGAGGAAATTGGTAATACCACACTTTGTCTTCCTTCTCTTGCGTCAGCAGCAACCTCCAGCATGTGCCCTGCTTCCTTGTAGACTGATAGTGTGGTTTGGTCCAAGGGGCAGGCTGTAGAGCTTTGCCTTTCTGTGCAAGGTAAAGGTGGGTGCTGCTGATGATGATCCTCTCAGCTGGGATGAGAGCAACACAGGCTTGTAATGTTAATTCTTTTGAGTAACTGAGGGTCCGGCTAAAGCTTTTCCTCAAGCATTTTAATGAAAACTGTTGTTCAGGCTGTAAGGAGCCTGCCAAGCCGGTGAGAACAGCATTTGCATGTGGGACGTGACCCAGCCATTGTGTAACTGTGATTTAAAATTGCCTGTGTCAAGGTTAAGTGTTCTTTCCAAGTCAGGCGGTGAAAGGTGCCTCATCCCCTCAGCATGGGAAGACTCTGCCCAGCACTGGGCCGGGAAAAATGCTGCAAGTTTCCAAACTCAGAATGGTGGGAATGGCAGGCTGATAGTGCTGATGGTCTGCGTCCTGTGGTTGAGACGGTAACTCCATCACGATCTGCCTGCTGTTCATTTTACAGTCTGCTTGAGAATAGCAGAGGCGTGTGTTCATGCTGCCCCCAGAAGGCTGCGCTGCCTGGGCACAGCTCATGGCAGTATAGCCATGGGAACCGTCTTGGTAACTGTCTCTGCTGGCTGCAGACAGCTGGGTTCAGTGTGAGGGAGTGGTGTTGGGGCACTTCAGCTTCTCCCACCCTGAGGGGGCATGCTGTGATGGGGGACCTGGAGCTAGAACACAGGCTGTTCCTGCTCCCCTTGTCACCTGCTCCCTCTTTTTCCCTCCCTTTTATGAGGCCTTGTTGAAAGGGAAGTGACAGGGAGCTGCAGAGCACGTACCAAGGGGGATATCTGAGGAACAAGAGGGAGCCCCTTACTTCTCCTGTACTGGAAGACTCATCATTTGAGTCTTTATTAAGTGACTAAAACCATGAGGGACAGCAGTACTTCTTCCATGCTGGCCCTTGGTACAAGTCTGGCCCTGACCTTGTGACTGCAGCCACGTGTTTCACAAAGATGCCCTGCAGCAGGGGTTCAGGGTGGTCAGGAGTTGATGGGCCTTGTGCTGCAGGGAAGCACCCCTGGGTGTTCCTTCTGCCTTCCATGCCAGCCTGAGGCACCAGCTGCGTGCAGGACCTCAGTGCAGAGACCTCACTACGGTGGCTGTGACATGGTGACCATGCTGGCCACTGCAATATAACATTCCTTTCTGGAATGGCAGCTGACTGCTCATTGGGCATTCTGCGTGGAGCATGGGTACTCTGACTTAACACTATCCTGTTCTTGGGGTTTTTTTCCAGTACAATTACCAGAACGCATGGAATTACGGACAGTACTATCATGCGACTTGATCCGAAGAGTGAGTGCTGCAGTTTCAACAAAGATGGAATACAAAGAAATTATATTTTTCTAAATTAGGGATGTGAAAGAACTGTTGTAATATCTGCTTTTTGATCTTCTGCATGTGAAATGAGCTGGTGTTCCCAGGGTATGTGTGAAGCAAGATCCGTGTGCTGGTAACCGATAAATGGTATCTCTGTACAACTCTAGTTTACCATAAATGCGTTTGTTTTGGTTTTTTAATTCCCTGCACTAATTTATGGAGACTTAGAGTCTGAATGGAGAACTTAGAGTCTGAATGGGGGACATAGTGTCTGTATGGAGGACACAGTGTCTGAATGGTGAACTTAGTGCCTGAAAGGATAACTTAGTGTCTGAATGGTGAACTTAGTGCCTGAAAGTATAACTTAGTGTCTGACCGGGAAACTTAGTGTCTGAATGGGAAATATAGAGTCTGAATGGGAAATACAGGCTCTGAATGGAGGACTTAGTGTCTGAATGGAAGACACAGTGTCTGAATGGAGAACTTAGTGTCTGAATGGAAACATAGTCTCTGAATGGAGGACTTGGTGTCTGAATGGGGGACTTAGTGTCAGAATGGAGGACATAATGTCTGAATGGAGAACTTAGTGTCTGAATGGAGAACTTAGTGTCTGAATGGTTAACTTAGTGCCTGAAAGGATAACTTAGTGTCTGACCGGGAAACTTAGTGTCTGAATGGGAAATATAGAGTCTGAATGGGAAATACAGGCTCTGAATGGAGGACTTA
>JANHGB010008830.1:2387-32571 GCA_026283785.1 Coracopsis vasa
TGCATTTAACTGTCTAATACACTTGCTGCATTAATAACTGTATTTATGTGACAGATCTCACCCCAGACCTTCCCTTCCCTTCCCTTCCCTTCCCTTCCCTTCCCTTCTCTACCCTTCCCTTCTCTCCTTTTTTTCTTTAATTTTTCATTTTTATTTTCTTATCTAGATGCTGTATAGGCGGTAAAACATAAAGTTTTCCCTTTGACTTTGCTGAAGATGTAGATTTTCTCATCTGGGGCTATCTACCTCCTCGTCTGTGTCAGTGCACCTGGGGTGTCCATTGTAGGTCACTATCAGCTGAGCACCACTGGCATCAGTATGTAATATTATCTGTAATTGCATCAGCAAGACTAAGAGGAGAATGGCTTTATGCTACCAGCAGCTGTCAGCCACAGTGCACATGTATACTTGAAACTTCTTTCCAGAGGCAAGGTCATCTTCCCTGAGAGACCCTTATTCAAATGGCAGCTACAGGACTGCAGAGCTGTGTTCATTGCAAAGCTTTTAGCTGCATGGAGCTCAGAATATTTGCAATGGCATAAACTTTTGTTTAAAGCAAATCACTGATGGCCTTGTGTCACTAGATCTTTAAATGCACATTAGTCTGTAATTGGCTCACCCATCAGTGTGAACTTTTCACTCACTTGCTAATTATCTCTGGCTTATATTAGTTTACTGCTGCTTTTTCAGAAAACAGTCTGATTATTGCATGCTGGCATTCATTAAGCAAGCAGCTGCACATAAGGTTTAATTTATTTGCATTTTGGTGCCTGACCTCCAAAAGCCACCTTCCAAGACCGTACAAGGGTTTTACTACCCCTCATGTTTCCTCTCTACTAGTGGCCTGTTGCTGGCTTCCAGCTGATGACTGACCACCCAAGCCCTGCTAGCAGGAGGAATCATGTGAATTCTCCTTAATCTGCTTTTGGCAAAGTTAGTCAGTTTAGCTTAAACCACTTTCATTGACAGGTTAAGTTAACCTGACTGACTTTGCCTAAAGAGGATGAGAGAGGGTTTGTATGATCCTTCCTCTTGAAGAGCTGTAGGAAGAGTGACCTCTGGCAGTGACTGAGAGCTGCAAAGTCTTCATAGGCTACAGCAGTTTGCAAAATGAGTGAATTTGTGACATAAGCGGCATGATGTACAAAAATTATGATTATGCCTAGAAGGATGGTAAGAGGAGCAGCCTCCATTACTATGTCTAATAATAGTAAATAAAACAGTGTGAGACAGGGTTTGAGGACTGGTATGTGATCATCCATGCTGTTTGCTGGTTAGCATGCTCCCTGGCAGTTTTGGCCTGGGCCAACCAACCAGAAGAGCACAGCTTGGATACAGCGTAGGTCAATAAGTGATATGGACATGGCCAGATTTGTAGAAGGATGGAGAGAAGGGCTTAGCTTTGCAACCACTTGCCCTCAGAATAGAGAGGATTCACATGGCATAGAAGAGGAACTGAACTCAATGCATAAGCAGCCAGGTTCCCTAGGATGCTCTGCATCATCCCCGGAAATTCTGGGCACCTGGTTTACATATTGTCTTTTAGTTTGCTAAATGTGAAGCTTAAAGAAATTACCTAGTTTAAGGCACTTATGTGTATAAATTTGGGCTTTGTGAGTGTTCATTTTTGTATAAACAAGCTACAGGTTACTTGAATATCTACAGGTAACTTGAATGTCCCCATCTTTAAAGATATACAAAACCCATCTGGACATGATACTGGGCAATCAGCTCTAGGTGGCCTTGCTTGAGCAGGAAGGTTAGACCAGATAAGATGACATAAGAGTAAAGGTCCTCATTTCCAGAAGTCCCACTGAACCTCAACCATTCTGTGATTCTGTGATACTTAGCCTAATAAAGTAAGGGTGTGTGGAAAAGGAGAGCACCTGCTCCCCTAAGGTCATGTGTTCTAGGACCAACTTAGATGATAAGGCAAAGAAAACCAAACCCCAGGAGATGGGAGGGACTGACATGGATGAGGTGAGTGAGTGGCTCAGTGCCAGTGGCTGGAGCATGACCACAGGTCACAGTCAAAGTGCCTGATGCCAGCTGCTGGGAGTGACAAGTGCCTGTATCTGTCCCAGTCCTGGTGTGTGTGCAACATATGTGTGTCATTCACCAGTGAAATCCAAGCTAGACTCACCAGCAAGTAGGAGGCTCTGGTTCCAGCTAGGAGTCTCAGATAGGTGGAGGGTCTGCATGGGTTTTCAGGGAGACCAGTAGGTGTGGGGTAACCATGGGATGAGTGCGTGAGTTTGTGTGTCTGTTTGTAACAAGCACCAAGCTGGACCAGTCGGTGAGTCGGCTGTCCTGTCTGTATGTCTCTGGGACATGTGCTCAGCTTCCCTACTGGATGAAACTACTAACAGGAAAGCAGCAGACATGTCATTCAACCCCAGCAGAGACCCCAGGTCCCCAGGGCACCCATTTGGGTTTCAGTAGTCAGATAGGATGGAGTCCTGAGCCAGGGCTGCTGAAGGTGACGGCTGCTCCTAACATTCCCTAAGAAATTATTTACAATACAACTTGTTGATTAAACTTGAAATGTGTTTTGTATTGGAAGAAATATGAATCATATCAAATTCAGTATATTCTGATAAATTTCTGTTCTTCAGAAATATGTAACAATTATGTTAATCCCTATTTCTAGGGGAAAAAATAAAAACATCATATTCAATCCTGGTTTTAGTCCATGCTAAATATGGAGCTGATAAAAACCTGAAGGTTTTCTGTGTGATTCCAAATAAGAATGATTAACTACAAAAATTTTCCTGCACAGTTTGAAAATTTACATTCCTTGTTGTCTTTGAGAGATATATTGAAAATCACTGAAGTTCTCTGCAACTGTTCAATAGTTTTTCTCAAGTTGTTAAAATATACTTCGCCCTTGAGATGCTTTCTGCTCATTGCCTACTATTTCCAATGCCATCAAAGCTCATACACCTTCACAAATGTTCATGACAGTGTTCTGCCTTTCTGGAGTTTGTGCATATCATGGCAAATTATATTCTTATAATCTTCTGCCCTCAGTTTTATATTAAATCAGTTTAATCAGGCTATTTTATTTCCAAACATTTTGTCCCCTGAAAACTAAGGCTGGGGCTTATCAGATGATCATGGTAATTAGAAACGAAGCCCTTAGTAGAAGGACCATTACTATCTCATTTGGATTTGCTATGTCATATGATGAGTTAAAATTACAGTAAAATGGCTAATTTGAAGTGCACAAACATGATACTCAGAACCTAAATTTGATGCATTTCAAGTTCCTTTTGTTTACAGAAATAAAGCCTCTGCTAGAGGGATTGAGCTGGCTCTTGGCATAAACTCTCAATCTTCTTGTGAATCCCCTTAATCCCTTGCATTCTTTGTAAATGATTTTGCATTGCACATTCACTTTCTTTCCACTACATGAGATGTTTACACAAGTCGCTGATATGGATATACTTTAAAATTTATTTTTAAGCTATTTTTAATTTGGTTACTTAGAGACAGGCCAGAACCTCATAACTTCAGCAAATCAAATTGGGATTTATTGAATATAGATTACAGCTCTTCCTTGTCAGTCTTTAGAAATAAACAGTACTTCTTAATGTTTGGAAGCTACTTTAAGCACATAATTTTCTGCTTTCTCTCATACAGGTGGAGGGGAATATAAAATTTTTCATTGCAGAAATCTTGTCGCCTGGTAAGTCCACATCAGTTCTATTGTACAGTACTGTGGTTGCGCCTGCAGGTTGAGTATTTGACAACTAAATTACAAAAATGCAAATGTCTCCATAGCTTCGAATAGACTGGAGAGACAGCTTGTAGGGAAATGAACAAAATCTCCAACCCCATTCACCTGCCCCATTCCATTGTCTGCCTGTTGTCAAGCCACATTTTTGGACACACCCAGGATGTGGGTAGTCCATTGATGACAGTATCTGAAGCAGAGTTTGAAAAGATTACTGCAGAGTTGGTGATAAATTTGGGAGCATAGAGACAACCTCTGAGCTGTGAGGATGAGACATAGTCTGCTTGATTCCTACTATAGATAAGTTCTGGATACAGGGAATAGTATGGGGGGACAAGGGAGATGATGAAGCACACCATCACTATCTCACAGTAGGTGGAAAATCCCTCGTAGTAAGACAGAGAGACAAACTCCGTGTAATTATGAACCAGATGGAAAGTTCTTGGTAACTAGAGTGTTGCCAGTAGCTCACTGTACAATTTGGGAATGGAAAAGCAAGCAGCTTCTCAGCAAGTAGGGATTGCTTTTCAGTTTTGATCTTAAAGGCCCAACTCGCTTTTGACAGACACCCAAAGCACAAAGGGACTTTGGCTCACTTGCAACAAAGAACATACTGCAAAGGCACAGCAAGCAAGTGCCATTACAAAATGTCCTTGACACAGGTGTCAAAGACCTTCACTTCTTTTTCTTATCCTCATTTGTACTGCCTATACTTTTACAAACTGACTGCTGCATTTACAGGTGACTAGGAATGAGCTGGAGGCCCTTAAAATCTGTTAAAGCCCAGGAATATAATAATGTCGTCCTACACAAGGTATTCTCCATGCTATCTTGCTGGAGCACTGCTTGCTGAAGAATGGCTTTAGCCTATGAAGTTCCCAGGTTTTGCCTTGAATTTTTGGCACATTAGGAAACTGCATATGGAGAATAATGCAGTGCACTGTGCATTTCCAATTCCTTTCTTGTGTACTCTGTTTTTCTTTAAAGGAACTCCCACAGGGAAAGCCTGCTGTTTAGCTGCTGGTCTCAGAGAACCAACTTAGAAGACCTTTGGAGTTGGCAGGAGATATTTCAAGTGAAACCCAGGAATCCAAGGTCTGTTTGAAATCCTTGTCTTTTCAGGATAAGGTTACTAAACTCCCATTGTGGGAAACAACCTTGTCTGTCTAAAGGCTTAAAGGCATCATGATGGCCCCCATGAGGGACTGCACACGGCTGATGAAGCACAAATTAAAGAAAACAAAGCTGCCCGAACCATTGTCAACAGGAATGCTATAAACTGTAGAATAGAATGATCTGACACAAAAGTTTCTTGGACAACTGTTATGCAATGTTGCATTTCTGCTGCTATGCAAAGGAACATAAAGTAAAACATAACTAACTTGAACTTGAACCAGTCTGTGTAACTTAGTGGATGGGCTTAGATGGACCTAGATGTGGATGAGAAAGACGAGTCATGTATCTAGTGGCATAGAAAGGGTACAAGATATGGCTTTATTTAAAAAGTACACCCTTTTACACAAAAAACTGGACACACATGCATGTGAAATACAAAGAAGATAAAATACATGTCAGCTGTGAGGAATTGTATTTTTACAGAACTCTGGCAATAGGTAGTTGGAGCTGCTGATTTAAGACATTGGATGCAGTAGATTCAACAAGACTCAACTATGTGTGACTACTTACTGTATTCCTGCTAAGTTTGGTATCATTGGCAAACTTTGTCAGGTACACATCAGGATAAATTGATCTCATCTTCCAGATCAATTATGCAGATATTAAACAGTGTTGGGCTCAATATTGATCCCTGGGGGACCCCACTAGTAACAAGTCACTAGTTTGAAAAGAGCTATTTACTACCACCCTCTGGGTATGGCCAGTCAGCCATTTCTCTATAAGCAAAACAGAGGCATAAGTTAGCTGGCTGTCTTTGCCAGCATGTTTTCTAAATGTCTTTTTTGATGTAAAGTGCCACCAATAAACAAGGAGCTAAGATATTTTTAAGTCTGCATTGTGATCCAGCCAAAATACCTCTGGGCTGTTTTTCCTGATATTTTGAAACTTCTAGCAAATGATCAAAGAAACAGCCTATTGGCATAACAGGGAGTGCTGTGACTGATAAACACCTAAAACTGTGGACTCTGCCAGCCTTACAAATCAGGAAATGGCTTGCTTCAAAGAATCAGTACGCAAAATGAACACTTCTAAATGTGCTTAGTGTGGATAATAATGTTGCTGTTTGTCTTTTCATACTTAGTCCTATTAGGCATATTGAATTATATGTTATAAGCAAAATTGCATTAGGCAGGAAGAACAGCACATGAAAATAAAAATAAAATAGCATTTTTTAAAAATCAAGATTGAAAATTGTCTTGAGGAAACAACAGTGGTGTGACCTGGTTAAAAAAGAAAGCAAACATAGGCATTAATCTTGTGAGGGTCATAGAATATTTATTTTACTTTCCATAGAAACAATTTCTCAAAACAAACCATGTAAGAAGAAAACACAAGAGAGATGTTCCAAAGAAGTTGACATTCTGTCATCTGAAGACAACTTCAAAGCCATTTGACAACCTCTTGTATGATAACACATTGCTGTAATGACCTCTGTCTCAGAGTTCCGTTCTCCAAATTCTCCTAAACTATGATGTTATTCTGTGTGCTAACTCCATTTTACACTAAGCAGCAGCTATCCTGAAATTACTACTGGCTTTTTTACCACATTGAAGCAGTCACAGAATAGCCAATGCTGAACTCTTTGTAGGTAAAAAGTCACTCTACAGATTAGATTATATTACAAATAGACACAAAATACAGTATATAATGTGACTTTGGTGTGATCATTTTTGGCTGTCTAAACTGATGTGAACCATTCTTACAATGAATTTGTCTCTGGACTCTTTCTTTAAAGTTTGAGTGCTTTCTCCCAGCCATACAACAAGAAGGCAGCTTGTGTCTTGTATAGCTGGAGACTAGGAACCCCATTATTTCCACACTAGTTTTAGTGGCTGCATAAGGGAAGATTTTCACAACAAATACCTACGTAAAGTTTTCCCTTTCTCTATAGGTAGTATTTGAGAAAAACCACTGAGGACTTTTACAGTGTTAATAGAGATCATCTGTCATGTGTCTTTAAAATCCTCCCATCAAAAACAACTGACTATAATTCTCTCTCTGTTGTTTCTACTTTTTTTTTTTTTAAAGGAGCAATTGCTGATCAAAACTGCAAGCATCAGTAAAGTAAAGCTAATTTGAGATATTACACTGTCATAATGGCAATAACTGTTCTTCCTCTTTGACTCCTGAGTTGGGCTTCTGGTACATTTTACAGACTGCTCAGGGGAGTATTCAGTTAAAGACCTGTAAACAAATATTGGTTGGTGCAAACACTTATAAATTACAGATTATCTGCTTTAATTTTCCTGAAGATTTTTTTATGCATTTTTGTGGACAAGCTTGAGCTTCCAGAAAAGCCAATATAACAAGATTCTGTGGAGATTATTTTCCCTGTTTCATTGAATTACATGAGATTTTCCCACATTATAAGAATGCTTAAGATAGTCCATTTTAGTCTTGTTTTACAATATGTAAAATATCTCATGCTGTTAGACAGTATCTCTTTCTTTTATATACTTTGTCTCTAATAACAGCTGAAGGAAGTATCAGTTTGGGGAAAGGATATTTTATTAGGCACTGAGCTTCCTGTCATTTTTGCTCCCAAAGGACTAGGCTTGAATGCAGTGAGTATTTTCAAACACAATTACAAAATGATGGCTTCCACTCTAAACATTTGGTTTATGAGTTGAATTTAATTCTATACTGGGGCAAAAATTTTAAACCTGCTGCAGATGAAACCTGGGTGTTTGGATCATGATGGAATTAATGTTTTTTGTCTCAATAGAGAATAATCTAATCTTGCTCTTCCTAAAGGTCCATACAATCCCTGACTGGTGAAGATAAAGATAGTTCCTGTCGTGCTCGAAGGGTCATTTTCCCTTTTATACCTCCTTTTCCCTAGAGCAAAACAGAAAAGTCCTGGTGTCCTTGCAACGTTTGACTGAGTATGAGAATGACAACATAAAGTAATTTTATATATAGAAAGATTTTGTGTAATCCTGAGGAAAAAAATAAAAATCAGGCATAATGCAGTTATAATGCCATATTTTAACAGATGAGGCAATTTCCAGTTTGTGCAACTCCCGTCAGTTCCAAGAGATTGTCTAAAAGGCTCAGTGCTCCTCACTGCCTGGAGATTTCCCTTAACCCTAGAATTTAAACCTCTTTGATCAGTCTTCCTACATGTTTGTGTTATGTTTTACTTTGTGCATTATGAAGTCAGTCACACCAGAATCCAAGGAATTAGTGTAGAGACAGACTTTCACGCACAGGGGAAACAGGGAGCTGGCAGGGATTATGCTTCAAGATGTGTGATACCTCCAGCTGCACACAGAAACATGCTCACAGTATCCTGTGGCTTATGATAACTCTATACATCTCACCTGCCACACGTGTGACAGGTGTGAATAAAATTCAGGTAAGACATAGTCAAAGTGCAGTCTCAACGAATAAAGGCCTTTGAAAACAGGACACATAAAAATAGGGAATCAGAAAAAGACAAGATGCCTAGACAAATGCCAGAAGTCTAAAAATAAGGTGGGGCTAAAAGGGTACGGACGTAAAGAGAATTAGAAATTTGATGGGAGAAACACAGTCAAGAGAATACCTCCACAGCAGGGCAAAACTGATTTACAAATGGCAGAAGAAGAAAGACAGATGTAAGGGTGGAAGTAAATTCTGTTAAACAGGTGTTGTTAAAAAAACTGGCTTTGTGAGGTCCTTTCTAAGAGACACTGTGATGGTGACAGCTGTGACTTCAAATGTAACTTTTTTCTAGGAGCAAAAATCCTCCCAAAACTTCTGTAAGAATTCAAGCTTCACAAAAGCGAATTATAATTATGAGGGAGCCTGTTATAAGGAAATTAAAGGAGCTGCTGGGGTGAGGAGTTACCACTGACATACAATGGTGTACTATTCTTTGACCTGTGTTTTTCAGTATACTCATTTGTCTGGAAGAGAAGATACACAAGGAGGTGACAGGTTTCCTGATAGCTTAACAATTTTCTGGGTATTAAAATTCAAAGCCAGCTGAAAAGAGTTAGGGATGAGTCTCATAGTACTGACTGGCTATGTGATAAAGTGGTGAATGAAATCCAGTGTTGATAAATGCAAGGTAATGCACCTGGAAGAAAATAAGCCTAAGTATGCATACACAATGATAGCTTCTAAATTAGCTATTACCACTCAGAGGAGAAATCATTGTTACGGATAATTCTATGAAAACATCTTACAACAACATAGTGTTCTGTACCAGACAAATAAGCAAGCTAGGTGTTATTAATAAGAGAGAGAGAACAAATCAGGAAACATTATTATGTATGTTGCTGTGTACATTTACAGTGCATTCAAATTTTGAATGCTGTTTGCATACCTCGTCTTCATCACCACCATTTCAGAAAAGGTATAGTAAAGCTAAACAAAGTTTCAGAGAAGGGCCAGATTTATGTTCATAGCTGTTGGTTGGATAAGGATTCTTTAAGGTAACTGAGAGTAAAAAATGGAAAAATAAACTCCACCAAAAAAAAATCATAAATGCATTGAAGAGTAAGGAATAGTTAATTACAGTTTCTCATAATACAAAAGGGGCCCTGAATAAGTTGGCAGGCAATGGATTGCAAACAAACTGCTGCAAACATCCTTTAGTACTATTGCCGCAGGATAGTCTTGACAGTCTTAATATAGAAAGTATAAATTAATTAGACTAATTCAGGGAAGAAAGATTATTAAGCAAAAAATGTAAACACAGTTGCTAGCTCAGGATGCCCCCTAAAGTTTCTAGAAACTGGGAGTGTCTAATATCACACTTTATTTTCTCATTATTTCATGTATACCTAGTGAATAGAATCATAGATTCACTTAGGGTGCAAGGGACCTCAGGAGGTCTCTCACCCACTCAACCTCCTGCTCAAAGCAGGGCCAGCTGTGGGATCATATGTGATTGCTCAGAGCTTTGAAAAACCTCCAAGGATAGAGCCAGCAAAACCTGTCTGGACAACTTGCTCCACTGCTGGTCTGCCCTTATGGTGAAAAAGCTTTTCCTGAATGCCTCTTGTTATGATTTACAACTTTGGCCTCTCATCCTCCCACCATGCACCAGTGTGAAGAACTTGGCTCCATCTCCTCAACACTCTTCCTGTAGGCACTAGGGGCTGCAGTTAAATCCCTTCAAAGACATGTCTGGACTGAAGAAGCCCAGCTCCCTCAGCCTTTCCAAATAGGGCAAGTGCTCTGCCCCCACCATCTTGGTAATACCCCCTGGCTGAGCTAGCTCCTGCGTGACAATATTTTTTCATGAACTCCTTAAACTCTTTTGTTAAGCACAGGGAGCTGGGAGTCACTGATGACAGCTAAGGCCAATATGTCATTGAGGACCTTTATCAGAGTCCAGTATTCTCTGACCAGCTTCACTGAGATATTCTACATGAGGAGGATTCAATATCTAATATACAATTTACATATTTGTATATGTTACATGGGATTTGGTTTAGCAGAGTGATACAGCAATGTGCTGAAATTGCAATACACTACACTTGGCAGAATATGGCACTTGGAATATACATTTGAATCATGATGTAAATGTGATTTCCATTGCCAGTTCCTCACTTCCCACAGCATATTCAGCTTCATTATTTCATGCTCACTACAGACAAGGCTACCATTGAGATTCACACCCCCTGACAAATTTTCCTCATTTCTGAATAACAAATCCAGTTCTGCACAACTGGTTTGTCTATCCAGTGCCTCTATCAAGAACCAGTCCTTGAAGCTCTCCAGAAATTCCCTGGATTTCTTTCATCCTTGTCCTTCAGCAGATGTCAGGGAGTTTAAAGATCCCTGTGAAGGAGTAGAGTATGATCCAGACACTTCCTTGAGAGTGTCTTCTCACCTGGATTATGTGATCCATAGCACAGTCCTACTATGATTTCACCTACACAGACCTCTTCTCTAATTTTGACACAGAAACTTTTGCCCAGCCTGTTGCACATCCGGTACAAGAGCTCCCCACATCTGAGATGCTGCTTCACATAGAGAATACTCCCCTTCTTCTGCAAGAGTTATCCCATCACATTTGTTATTCCTGGAACATCACAGTCTTGTGATCATATGTGATGCCTCAGTTCTTCCTTCCTATTTCATCAGGCTGTATGCATTTGTGTACATACACTTGAGGTAGGTGTCTCTTCACCTTGTTATTATTCTCTTCATCTTATCACTCTGCACCTTTTGCTTTCCAAGCAAACAACAATTCCACTGATTTATCCACTGTCAGAATATGGTCTAGAGGGATGTTTCTTTCATATGTTTCAGGAAGTCAGTTCTTATATTCTTACATTATTCACCATGACTAACTTCTTTCTTTATTATCTATCAGATCATATCTCCTCCTCCAGGTCCCTTCTCCCTGATTGTGGGACCCAGACAGAACACTTACATCAGAACATATACTAAGGGTGAAAATGAGGCTTATTTATTTCATAAATACAGATATTGGACAAATGGAGTCTATCTCTCCTTTTACTTCATAAAGAACATAGGGTATATTATATAAATAGTTACTATTTGATCATATTTCCCCCTCACATTTTATGGCCACAGTGACTAAAACATCTATCTACAAAATTGTACAGACAATATTATAGACCAGATTAAATATGTAATTAGTATATTAAATAAAACAGCAATTCCCCTGAAATAATAATCTGCCTCCGGGTGAGGTCTGGGAGGAAAAATTGGTTGTCTATAATGTACTCAAGTATAGGTTATCTGGCAGCTAGAATTACAACTACCTCATATGGTAGTTATACAGGAGAAAATAGACTATATTCTGGTGAAGAGAAATAGAAACATATGATCTTTTATGGTATTCACAGGTAATTATTGAAAATGAACTTCTTTCTCCTTACAGCAAATGCATTGTGTTCAAAATGTCATGCAAAAGAGAAGTCTCTATTTTACCTGTACTATTTATTTTAACTCTGTTTTCTTTTTCTGTGACTGCTACTGGCAATGCACACTGTATGTCATGGTAAAGTCTTGTTTCAAATAATTTGTCACAGTATGATTTCTCACGAGAAGAGAAAATCAGATTATGGTGACTAATGAAAGAAACTCAGTATTGATGCATTATGTTCTATTCTGCAGCTCAGAGATACCACTTTATATGATATTTTAAAGTGAGATTAATGGCGGTGAAAGTTGCATTCTTAGAAAAGGAATGGAGCACAGGTGTTGCATGGCCAACTACTGAGCCCATGTCACAGCTTCAGCTGTACCCAGGGATGGCAGTTCCATTAGTGATTAGGTAAGTTAGTCATGTACTCATGCAATCTTTATTTTCCCATTGGATAAAGTTGTTTTTTGACACACATACTGCACTAAAAAAGGAGAATTTCATACCTTTATGCAGTGCAAAGTCATGTTGTCTGTGTACACCGTGATCTGATGTCACAGCAAGGTGACCTGGACCTTCTCAGCCTTAGCCAGGAAACAGGGAGTTATGCTTTTAGTTAGATGCTATACTAAAGATCTTACAGCCTGAAATAAAGTTTTTCTTCTCATACTACTCAAGATGCTCTGGGGTCATCTCTTGCTACCTTACACATCGTTAAATAAAACACTAAAACTGGAGAGGTGCCGCTAACATGGTAAGGTTAGCAACAAGGTAAACATTAACTGCTCTGACAAAAGTGGGTGTGCCACAGAGGAAAACGCTCGTAGGTTTGCATACAGTCTTAACAAAGTTCTGGTTTGTAAGTGTTTCTGCTAGTGCAGATACAGGGTGCAGTCTTGCAAAAACCAGGCTAGGTGAGATTTGAATGCTCAAAGTGACTAACAGCACATGCAGATATTTATTCCCTGTATTGAGTATGGCTGGATGGAGTTGACTTTCCCCATAACAGCCCTCATAGTGCTGTGCTGTGTATTGGTAGCTAGGAAGTTGTTGATCTGCCAGAATGAGCCGCCGCTAGACAGGAGACCCTTCATAAAGCAAATCCTGGAGCAGCTCGAGGGTGAGCTGCCCATCAGCCCCTGCAGGGCCCAGTTCAAAGGCACTCCTGAGTGCAAGGGCCATCAGGAGACGCAGAGCTCCTGGAAATGGAGCCCTTCTGCATGTTCTGGAAGACCTGGAGGTGCAGCTCAGTGCCCTTGAGATGCAGAACCACATCCTGAGAAAGGGAAGCTCTTCAGAAGCATGCAAGGAGGCAGAGAGGCTCCAGCAGTAAAACGTTAAACTAGCTGCCCTCATCAAGCAGCTGAAAGAAAAATCTGCAGAAGACCACTGAAAGCTTGATGAATACTCCAGTGCCACTGCCCATCCAAAGCTCTACTGGGGAAACTGTGCATGAAATTGTTTCTTAAGCAGAAAGCAGGAGAAATAAGAGAGCCTGCTGGAGCTTTACTTGAATAGGACAAGCAGAATGAAGCCTCACTGAAGGTGGCTGAGCAGCTTCAGGCCCAACCGGCTGCACAAGAAGAGGGCTCGTATTATCTGAGCACCCTTGGCCAAAGGTGTGAGGAGTTACAAGTAACGGTTTATGGAGATTACGAATGCACACACACTGGTCACATACCAGGAAAGGATGTTTGCAGGGAACCTTGAGCACACTGCTGCCCCCGTGTTTGCACCTGAAAAGAAGCTGAATGAGGGCTTATTACTCATTGAGTCAGGGCTTTCCAGAGATTCTCCCAAGTCCCTTCCCCAGTCAGAACTATCCCTGCAGGTCTTTTGGCTATGAGATACTTCTGGTTTCATTGCAAGTGTTGCCCATTAAAGCACTTCCAAGTGTGAAGCCTGATGCCTGGACGTATGACCACAAATGGAGCATATTTTGTGTGCATATGTGTGCATGTGCAACTGCTGCTCACATACAAAGCACCCAGAGGAGCATGTGCTTGAGAACATACCCTGTGCTTGTTGCTTATACTCCCTGGGAGAATTTCACTGACTGTCTCTTCCATAAGCTGCTTTTTCTCTGAAAAAGAGCATACCCTGGTCTTCCCTGTTGCTCTTCCTAGAAAATAAAGAGCACCCAGACTTTTCTCCTTCCTGGACCATTGCACACAATACTCTTCTGCGGCCCCCTTCAATGACCCTCACTAGACCTACTAGCTTCACTTCTGTCCGGTTTTCCGTAATTTCCACCAGAAGCTTTACCTTACCTATGGAACCCTCCATGACTTATGCTGCCTCTGGTCTTAGTAGCTTCCCAGGGAAAGCAAATCCAGCAAGGACAATCAGGTCAACTCACCCAGTAATGGCTGTGTCATATGTGGTGGCTAAACTCACCAAATCGGTAATCCACCTGAGTCACCAAATTGTTACTGAAGTGAATTTGCTTGTATTTGAACTTTCTTCTTGCTTGTATTTTAACTTTCTTCTTGCTTGTGTGTAGAGCATAAATCTTCTTGTTTTCTTTTGCTTCTGTGTGTGGCCTTTGCTTTCCTTTATTAAACTGCCTTCATCTCTACCCAAGAGCTCTTTTTTTTTAAATCTTATTTTCTCTCCCCCATCCTGCAGAGGAGGGGGTGATAGAGAGGCTTGGTGGGCACCTGATGGCCAGCCAAGTTCAACCCACCACATCTGCTCTGCTGCTGGATATAGAAAGGAAGCAGCACAGGCTGAAGTTTTACCTTGCCTCACAGTTGGTTGCTTTCTTTTCCATTCCTTGGAGAAGAGGTGATGACAACTTGAAGAACTTTACTGTAATTGAACCAGGATGAACTACTGTACTCCAGGAAATGTGCCTTTGTAAAGTCTGAGCACCAACATAAGCTGAAACTTGCTGAGCTAGGTGATGCTGCTGGACCTTCTGTCAAGCTACAGCTGATGGTTGCCCCTCTGCTATTGAGTGAAGTAACAGAAGTAACAGTCTTTGGTCATCTGCTACTGAATTGTAATGAGCTCTATTCCACCTGTACCCAGCATATTCAGAATACTGGCAGAAGAACGTGGCCCTGCGGGTGGGGAGCATGAGGTGTCAGAGCTCTGGCTGAGACCCCTCAGCACTGTCATCATTGCAACCCTTCCTCAAAAAGGTTTAGACTTATGCTTGGCCTGTGGGAAAAATGTCCCAGGTAGCTCCCAAGGCATTCCCTTGCTAATATGGGAGTAACAGCAAGAAAGAGATGTTTTTACATCAAAAGAAAAATGTTAGCCTCAGAGTTTTGGAACTGTAGAAAGCAGGTTGGAGGGAAATAAATTGTAGAATCAAAGCTCAGTGGATCTAGGTGAGGATTTATGGTACTGTTTTGATAAATAAATTAGCCTATCCAGGTATGCAAATATAGTCTTGGACTATGAAAATACCTTTGTTGTATCTAAGGCATTTCCTAAAGTAGAACAAATATGGCATACCGAAATACCATGCAAAACTTCTCCTAACTTCTCTTTCCTTTTCATTAACAGGTTTTGCATTAATCAGGATTCAGAAACCTTGGTACAGAAAGCATAGCATATGACATGTATTATAATAAAAGCACAAAGGGAAAATGCTGCAGTTCTGAAGACACAGTTTTTAGCCTTCACTCTAGACCTTCCTGATGCTGCTCCATGACGTGTCCATCATACTCTGCCACATTTCCATGTGCTCTGATTAATGCCGCCTGTATGCATCATTCAAGTTTTATAATTGCTAATTTGAAAAAGAATTCTGAGAATAATTAAAATGTTAATAATCCCATAGAGAAATTAAAATTTGGAGATATACAGAAAGCAGAATTTTCAATTTGGTGGGATACTCTGGCATTTCAGAATTCAAGACTGTTTGTAAAAAGGACAAAACTTTCACTTATTTGGGGAATGGAAATTCCAACCACTTTGATTTTGGAATCAGATATGATACTGCTGAAATATTTTCCTTCAATGTTGAAAATTTATTTCATGGTATTTAAAAAAATATTGTTAAACATAATATATGATGAGTACAATGAAGGATCAATATTATCATATGAAAGACAAAACATGAAACTTTAAAATGGGTAAGTAATTTTAAATTTGCTTTGATTTAATTATTTTTATTAAAATTTGGTGAAGCTGATTAAATCCCATGAGCTTTCCAGTCACTTACATGATACTCTCCTGTGGAAATGGCTCTGTTTAAAGTTTTTTGCAAGCTCTAATCAGTGAAATTTACCTCTCGTTCTGCATTGCAATCTAGGGAAATGACCTTATTTTTCTTATACTCTTGACAGTCCTGAAACAGCTGACAGCAGAAATGACAAAGGCACTGACAGAAAAGTAATTTTTTTCCTCTTCATTCTGATGTTATGGATCGATGTCCATTCCACTAGCAGCCTCCAAACCATAGATCACATAGTGCGTGACTTCCAAGTCAACAAGAGACATTTACAGGTTAGCAAATGTGTTCATCTCCCTTTGGCAATTCAACAGGGTTTCTAGCCTTCTGATTCAGAGAAGCACATATGGTAAATACTTAATGGAATATAAATCTTGAGAGCACACCTTGGAATTAAATGAGATTTTCAATGGGACTCACATTCCTGTTTTACAAAAGTCCTTTTGAGAGTTATATCTATTGTAAGCCTCTGACAGTTATTTATGATCTCGGGCATACGCATACTCAAACGTTTAACCTATCCGATCTGTGTTAAATCTAGTTTTACATCAGGTTACCAATGTTAACTGCTCACTGACCTACAGAAATAATTAAATTTCCTTTATTCCTAGATTTTTATTACCTCATCTTATGACAGACATCAGAATGAGTATGAAGATATCTTTGTATTAATTCTGCAACATTATTGTATGTTTTTAAAACATTTTAAAAGATACTATGCTAAATTTACATTATTGTTAATACCACTGGGCCACAAGGGATGAATTCTTGAAAATAATTTTTATGGATTTACTTTAACCATATATTTCCTTAATATATTCCAAAAAATACATTCATCTCCAGGGTGTCTGAAAGCTTTAGAGGTTGGAAACTGCCAAAAGGCCCTTTCATCTTGTAGGTTTAAATTACTTCAGTCAGTGGAACTGCTCAGACAGAAATGGTTAAAGAATAGATTCCAGACCAGTGGAAGCTAATAGCAGAGTGAAGATGCTTTTCCTTCCAGTTTTGTGAAATGGGAGCAAAACTTCATTCAGTTGTAGCCTCTTTTAGCTAGCATACCTTCTGAGACTTGTCAGAACTCGGGAGGGCACAAAGTCCAACCTTTCAGGCAGCCACTAGTTCCTCAGATGTAGATGCTGGATGAAGTAATTGCTGCTCCCCATGCTGTTTGCTACTGTAGTTTTCCTGGAAGTTACTGCCTCCACAGTTTTGCAGCAGAGTGGTTAACTTGGAAGCTTCCTAGTATGACTGGCAGAAACAGGTGGGTTATGTAGACAGTTTGTTCTGGTTTTGTGTTTTAGTTGGGTGGTTTTTGTTCTTGGTTTTGTTTTGCATAAAATTATACCAGACACATATATTTCCTTAATAGACATCTATAATGGAAAACATCTGGTTCTCAATTACACTTTGATTCAAGCATTGAGAAAGATAGAGCACCAAGAAATCTTTAGACAATACAAAATCACTCTGTCACATTTAATGGGTGTGCATTAGAAACCATCTCCTTATAGATCATCAAACAAGTGTAACACTGTATGTGGTATATGCATGTCTAGGGGTAACCTAGCATGTACTTAAGGAAAACATTAATGTTTTTAGCAACTTCTGAAGGTTATTTTCATAACAGACTGAGACAAAAATAAGGAAAGTATATTACTAGTCAGGATACTGACATTTCTACAGGTATGTGCAAAGGCTAGCAGGGTAAAGATCTGAAGCCAGGTCTCTTTTCTGGTCAGAAACAAAGATTTTTATTGTTAATCACTCTGCATTTAGATGAGCAGGATCTGAGAACATATGTTGCCGGCATCATCAGCTCAACATCTGAGTACTGCAGGCTCTACTATGAAATGGTTAGACCTCCATTTTTTACCAGCTGTATTAGAGAAATCACACTTCTGAGGATAACAAAATATTTTTCAGTCTTGCCAGGAGAAACACAGGGAAGTAACAGTGAAGATTTAGGGAAGACCGACAGGTTTTGACCTATTTGCTGTTTCTTGATTTTACTCAGCAGGATACTAGCTACTAGGAAACAAGCAACCTTAAATCTTCTTTTCTGGTATCCTCCTCATTCTTTAGATAAACAAATAAATTCTCTTTCTGAAATAAATGTGAGCTTCAATTATTGGTTACTCACAAAATAAATCAGCTCATCTAGATTTTTTCTCTGTTGCTCTTTTTTTTTTTTTTTTAATGCTTAAACTGAGTATAAATGAAAACATATTCTCTGGTCTGGAGAAAGGGGATTTTTAGCATGTTTGTTGGGCATTCCCATGGGATGTTTGGGGGGACAGCTGTGTCTTTATAACAGTTTTTTCACACAGTAACATTTTGAGACATATTTCTCAATTAAATATTTCTTGACACTTTCCTGCAGAAAGAGTCAAATTGGATAAATTAGGATTTGTATCAAAACCAATAGCACGGAACAATTCTCAGAAAAATATATCCCTAATTAGATCAGTTACAAATCAAGACAAAATAAGGATTCTGTGTATGTAATAGCAATGTTTCTTCATCACCTGAATGAGAAATTTTTATGAGAAATTACTTTTCCCCCATCTTAACTGAAAGGTTTTTTAATTCCACTGTCTTGTTTCCTGTTTGTTTTTTTTCCTTCCCCTGTATCTTTCAGTTGCGCAAATGGGTGCATTTTCAATTTACAGTGTCTTTAACTCCTCCATTATTCCCATGGGAGGATCAATTTAAGGCAGTAGTGGGATCATATCAGAACAACTAAAGTAACACATACTGTCTACAAACCTATACAAGCTTCTTCTGTTGGACTTTTGATGCTCCTTTGTTTTACTAGAAGTCGTAATATAATGTTTCAGCTTGTCCTGATCACAGTTAAGCTGGTGTTCGCAGCTGCACTGAGGCTGTCTTTGTGTTTCTTTCAGTGCCCAACTGAAAAGTCAGCTAAATTACTTTTAATTAGCCCTACTGCTTTGTTTAATAAGTTGCCTTGATTAGTTTCCAAGACCTTTCCTAGTCTTTCTGCCCAGAAATTCTCATTCTCTGTAATTTTCTTGAAGAATAATTTTAAAATTAAATTAAATTTTATTTATTTTTAGAAAACATTTTAGACCTTTTGTCAACTTCCTTGCAGTTTATATCTGGTTTAATAGTGGATTGATTTTTAATAAAACTAAACTTATTTTTCAAATAGAGGTCTAAGAATGATAATCACAGTACTTCTTTGGATTCATGTGATCTAATTTCATGTGAGAATATATTCTTATCTTCACTGTCACATTTTCATACTGAATTTTGAGAGAACAAAACTATTAAAAAGGTCTAATATGGCAATTTTGCCACAAACCCCTATTGGTTTTAGTTTAATGACCATTTGTTACATTTCTATTTTTTTCAGATTCATAGTTTCAGAGCAGTCGCTTGTGTCAGACTTTTCTTGATCAATTCCAGACGCTTTCAGAATACAGTTTGTAAACATGTAATGACTCATTCTCATCTTTGGATGACTGTTAATGTATTTCTTGACAGTTCAAATTATGATCTCACAGAAGTTTGTTCTTATTTACAAGTTTTGTCCTTTAACAACACTGTTTTACTTTTTGTCAAGTAAATATTCACCAGGAATTTCTTCACTTCACATTCACCATACAGAGTTTCTTCTATGTTTGTTCCAGAAAGTTAAGGAAGAAATGCTATAGGTTTTTTTTTACATAATATACACAGATTAAACTTGCAGGGAAATTTGAAAGAGGATAGGAAATAGATTAATTTATATGTCTCAAATGCTAATTAACTTTATTAACAATATTATTAATAATATCAACTTTATTCACAATATCAACAACTTTATTAACAATTTAGGGAATAAATAGTTGATTTATGCAATTTAAAAAGTGAAAACTAGCATATCTGTCTAAACTGAAGGAATGATAACATCACCTCACAAGGCTTTAGAAAGAGAAAAGATAGCATTCAATCTTGCAAGGTAGTAGCCATATCACATACACAGGGACAGGCAACACACTTCTATATAATCCTCTTCTGCATGACCCTCTTAACTAGAGATCTATTGGAAAGTCAGACAGGGAAAATGTGTGACTACTTACTCAGTCAAACTAAAAAAAACTTTGCTTTGCTTATGTTTATGCCCCTTCATACTTGCATTTTGAACTAAGAAAGGAAAAAAGATTTTGTTGAACTGTTGTGCAAATGGTGTTCTTTTTAAATTAAATTTAATTGTAAAGGAGTGTCTGTGTCAGAAATGCTATTAGATGGATACATCATGAGGTTTCTGATTAATCATAAATAACACAGCTGAAAGAGTGAAGATCAAGTAATCTATGTGTGAAGAAAACTGCACCCAGTTGATTCAGAATCAAGAAGGCCTGCAAAAGTGAATTTGAAGAAATTATGATCTATTCATGGATGTTCAGGGACAAAGAAAAGAGATGAACTTCCTCAGATAAATTATTCATGATCAGTTATTTGCTCAGCTTCAGTCTGAGTACGTCTTGTGACAAAATTAGATTTTAATCACATATTTCTTTAAATCCCAAATGAGGCATTCAGCATTCAGAGATAGTAAAATCTCTCGGCTTCTCAATGGTTAGGGGCTGATTCTGCAGCACTGAAGAAACTTGGACTATTTTTAACTGATTTCCAGTAGAGTAGGGTCAAACTACTGGGACTTTATGGTTCTCTCTGTTCCCCTGCATTTGCACCAGTATAACTTTCCTTTTTTATCCTGCTGAGTTTCTCGTGATTTAAAGGAGAGGGTGCACAACTAGAGCACTGCAAACATAATTGGGAAAACCTATTTTGTGCATGTGTTAACAAACACGCAAAAGGGTTTTCTTGGCTGTGCTGCTTATTAGTCAACTGGTTTACAATATGAACAGAATGGACTGGTTCTTCATTTTTCTTAATGCCACACCCTTGACTACTGGTGAGTGATGGTAATTTTCATGAGTTCATTTTCTGACATTAACTTTTTTTCTTTATTTCTTACTTTACTGTTATTTAAATATAATTGACTGGAGGGACAGTCAAGTTAGTCAGTGGAATTTCACGATATCTCTCTTCCTAATTCAGAGAATAGTAGCTGATTTCAACAGGTATGATCAGCTTTAATTCAAATTTTGTCTCTTTCAAATTTTTCATGATGAATAGTACAGCTGGGAGGGCTAACCCAAGTATCAGTTTATGCCTGGTCAGTGTATATACTGTATACATATTAGCTGCTCTTTTGCAGTTCAGGCAGTTATTTTGCCTAAATCAGACTTTCACACAGTCGTAGAGGAGTGAGCATGTTTTTCTCATGGCAGAAACACAAGCTAATTCTAACTAGCCATTTGGCAAAAAGTTGTTTTGAAGTTATAAAGAGCTCTTTAAATAGGAATATGCACACCCCTCTGTAATTGTTTTCTGAAAAGACTGCTGCCTTTTGAAGATAATATTGCCTTGTAGGTGAATATTACATCTTGAAGCATCTTGTATGACTGTGATTCTTTTTTTCCATGACTCTTTACTGAATGGATCTTACTGTGTTACTTATTTGGTACATACTTAGGCACTGCAAGAGAGAAAACAATATAAATACCTATACAAGTCTAAACTATATGAACAATTAACAACAACAATATCAAATTCTAAAATTGCTACAGGTCAAAAGTTTCCTTTAGTTTAATTTGTGAAACATGTCAACTAATAATACAGCAATCAGTTGTATGCTTATTTTTTAATCATGGATGTCTGGATTTTTTTCTACAGTTTGAATAATGGCATCTTAAACCATATTTTTATTTAGATATTCTAGCTGCCAAGAAGTTATAGCTAATGCCAGACTTGATTTATCACTCACCTTTACCATGTCACCTTCCAGCTGTACACTAAATCATCTCCACTGACTTAAGCTAACCTTCTAAACCTCAGCACAGTTTCAATTGCAAATGTATATGTATACACATTTGTGTATATACATATAAAAAAATGTGTACATCTACATTGATGTCAATATAAATAAGTATACACACGTGCATTTTACTTACCTATATGCAAAAGTAATACACACTAAAGTAATATTTAACCTTTATTAAGATTACCAAATGAAGCAAGAAAAGATAAATAAATCCAAATTTAAGTAGATCTGCAACTGATTTACCTTAAAGCAATCTCCTTTTAAGAGTCAGACTGCTCATTTTTTTGCCCAGAGAAGAACTATCTCATGTGATGTGCTCATTGCTCTCAGTGAATGAATGTTTCATATTTTGTAGTTCTCTCAGGGCTTGTTTACCACATATAATATTAAAATCTTGCTCTAACAATAGTTACTAATTTGCTCAGAATCCATTCTGTGACACATTATTAGACTGTTCAGACATCAGTTGCTTTATTTTCCACAAAGTATCTCCTTAGTGAAAGGGTAGCATTATCCTATATCAGAAGTACTGAAATGAAGCATAGTGATTTTGATCCTAATGATTATCCACTAGTTTTAGTGGATCCACTTTGCATTATCTCTTTGCACACTTTTCAGAGCGCTGAGTATGTGAAGTAATTTCTCCTGCTCAGTGTGCTGTGCCTCCTGCTGATTGAATCCGCAGCTATTAGCACTCAAAACTTCAGCAAATGAGAATCCAAATCTCAAGCTGAAAAAAGAAACATGGATTGAAAATAATTAAAATTTAGCTATTTAATATTTAGGCATCTAATCTGAACTAGTTGTTTAAACTTCCTTCTTCAGTTAATGGAGTGACAGGGAGCTCAAAGTGAGTCACTACCTCCATTGTTAGAAAAGAGCTTTAGAACAGGATTAACTGCCTTCTGAAGGTGCCCCTTTGCTCTGGCAGAGAAAACCTGCCTTCCTTGTAGGCCGAAGCTAGGTAAGATGAATCTCACTCTTTTCAAGGTCAAAGGCAGAGGTCTAAAAGTTAGGTGTTTGGGTTAAATTAGTCTGCTGCAGTCAGGATTGATAAGAACATCCATAGTGTGATTCATGCCACTCAAAGTCCTCTTAAAAGGGATTTGAAGAATCACCCTTTGGAAATGTCTGTCTAACTCCACTGACTATAGGCACTTTAGGTATCTAAATTTAAGGTAGGTGAATCAAATATTTATTGATTTTCTTTGATAAATGTGGCTGTAGTGATGAGTTTATCATGCAGGAATTCTGAGAAAGAAATAAAATGCATTTCTTCCTAGCACTATACATCCGGGAGAATAACTTTCCTCCTTCTTATTCTGCCTTCTTATTCAGGCATCCTTAATTTCAGCAGTTTCTACATTCAGAGTGCTTATGCTTGCAACCACAATTTAAGGGTTTGCATGCATGTAGAATTTCCTGGGCTTTTTAAAAAACAGGTTTGTGTGGGAGTAGTGTGGTATTGCGGGTTTTTTTTTTTAATTCAGTTATTGGTCACTGGAATTCCCTGTGATGAGCATGACCTAAAGAGTAACACCCCACAGGTAGGTGTCTGGAAAGGCAACAGCAACTGAAAATAAGCCCAGGACCCTCTTCTGTTTAATCCTGGCACAATTTAAGTAAATTTCTTCTTTAATTTCCACATTGAAATTTCTTAAATATTTGAAACTCTGTTGCCTACTTTATATAGAATCATAGAATCATAGAATAGTTAGGGTTGGAAAGGACCTTAACATCATCTAGTTCCAACCCCCCTGCCATGGGCAGCGACACCTCTCACTAAACCATGTCACCCAAGGCTTGATCCAACCTGGCCTTGAATACCGTCAGGGATGGAGCATTCCCAACTTCCCTGGGCAACTCATTCCAGTGCCTCACCACCCTTACAGTAAAGAACTTCGTCTTTATATCCAATCTAAGTTTCCCTTGTTCAAGTTTTAGCCCGTTACCCTTTGTCCTATTAGTGGTAGTCCCTAATGAAGAGTCCCTCCCCAGCATCCTTATAGGCCCCCTTTAGATACTGGAAGGCTGCTATGAGGTCTTCACGCAGCCTTCTCTTCTCCAAACTGAACAGCCCCAACTTTCTCAACCGATCTTCATGAAGCTTTTCTGCAACCTTCTAGCCTCTGACCTGGTCAGTCAATTGAATCTTCTGAAAGAGGACAGTGAAACATGATTTATTCATGACCAAGAAGAGATAAGATCTTTCATCTTATTGTAACATGAAACTCACTTTGTCTCTAGAGAAGAATTTTCAACTGTTTGTAAAGAACAACCTCTACAGTTGATGAGGTATCATTGCTGATTCTGGGGTCAGAAAATTTAGGCTTTTTATAGGTGTTTATTTGCCTCTAGTTATCCTCATCTTTCATTTGTAATCATCAATATTTTTAATTGTTTGCTGCCTTTTCCAGTGTCATTATGATTATGCTTTTGGCACAGGCAATTCTAAATGACATCCTCATTTCTCACAGTTGGGATGTCACTGGATTACATAATTGTGCTACCCTAGTTAAGGAGCAACTGAAACATATGGTTAAAATACTACCTTGGAGATGCAAAACCAAGATAAAGGACAGGCTGGGAGACATCAGAACCTAGCCTGCCAGCTTTTCAAATATCAAATAGTTTCACATGAGGAATGGATGCCCAGCACTTTGAAAACAGAATCAAAACCCAAGGCATACGTCTCTCATTCTTTCAACTGTAAAGTTACCTTTAAAATGGAAATTGATCATACTAGCTGTTTGTCACAATTATTTCCCTAAAATAATGAAGGTAAAATCAGAAGCCACCAAATTTCTCATGTAATAACTCATGACTACAGATCATGACAATAGTGCAAGAATCCTAGCCCGATGCCTTTCTATTGAGTTATATTGATCATTCTCCTTAGAAAATGTTTGGCTTGTTTTAGGTTGTGCAGGGTATCAGGGAGACAGCTGGGAATTAGAAGTCCAATAGGCCACTTCCTACTGAAAGGCCATTTTTCTGCCTTTAAACTATGGTGTTCTTTATAACTTCTCTGCTGATACTCGATATAAATCAAAGTCTTAACTTGAGCTTAAAGCTTTGTGTCTGGAAGTTCTATAGCATCCAGTAAAAAATACCATATAAAACATATCATGAGATCATAAGACTTTGCCATTCACTGAGTTCTGAATTTTTTAAATTTCAGGAGTATTGATAATTCTATTGTAAATAACCTCTCATAGTTCAGGTCACTAGTGTAGACACAAGGTTTGGGGAAATTGAATAAGAAAAGCTAATAGAAGAAGAGCACAGCTTTATCCTTTCTAGCTATGAAATCATTAACAATGAAATGTCCTTCCTTATAAAATCTCTCATTTCTTTCTTAAGAAAAACGTTGTTACAATTTTAAGTCTAAAATTTAATTTCCTGTTTTTATTAAAAATAACTGTAGGTAGCAGGATTATAAACATTACAATTTTAAATAACATTAAGATTCCTAAATAATTTATAATTAAATGAATGCTTGTGAGATTATTGTAATGATGAGCACATGCTAATACCTGAAAGACTGAAGCATTTGGGATACTTTAGCATAATTAAACAGTGATAAAACCTCACTTACTGTACCACTTCTTACACCATAAACTGTAAAACCTGCAGTTATACATGGAAGAGAGGAAAAGATTCTTGTAATGTCAAAAGGAGGGTATCTTTTTTTGTCCTTTTCCTTCAGGATTGAAGTGTGAAATTTTAATTGTCCATAATAACATTTCTTAGACTTGAGTATTTCACACTGTGTGGTTACTTAGCATCACGAAATTATAGAATATTAAAAAAAAAAAAAATCCAGAATAGAATGCCATGGAATTTGTCAGAAAGCATGGAAAAAAGACACATCTTTAAGATTTATTTTGACTAGACTATAATATCTAAGATGACTCCTATGAAAAAAAAATTATAACAAAAACTTGTTAATCCATTTTTACTTTTGATTAAAATTTCAAATATGTCAGATCTGAAATTCATGGGAGATGAAAGAAATTATACTGAAAACAATGGAATTTCTGGGGAAAGTTTTTTTCATAAGACAAATTTTAACAGATTTTGCCAGAGTGAAACAAAAATTGTCTCTATATGTTAAGACCCTGGAAACATTGCCATTGATTCCATTTAACGGATTCTTTCTTCCCCTCGCCCCACCCTAACCTTTCTTTTTTGTTGTTTTTGTTGTTTCCGTAAGGGCTCCAACGTAATAAGTCGTCTGATTCAGATCATAAGAATGTGTCAGACAGTGAATTACTGCATACATAGTAGTACATAACATTATTCACCTGTTTGTATAAGAAGTCTTAGTGGATTTTTGTAGAGACATTGAGATGGTTGTAAATAGTCAGTTTCTTGGACTCCTCATCTCAGTTTAGTAGTTCAAGACTTCACTGTGGTATGGTAATGAGCAAATGCATATGTGAGAATAAATAAATACCTAAGTGAAGCAAATTGATTAGCACTGAGAGAGTAATCAGCTAAATAAGTATTGCTTAATGCAGCCTTTTTGTTTAAGTTCATGTAGACTGTTACTTATTTTTTGGATAAAATAATTAGCAAATTCTCTTTGATAGAGGAATGGGACAACATGGTTAAAACAAAATTTTCCACAGAAACAAAGAGAAAGTCTAGTGACACTTGACTATAGAAATCATCAAGTACAATCAGATGAATAATCTCAGGTCCATATAGTGTGGAATGGTGATTAAATTTGGCAGCATGAATCACAATCAAGATAAACAATAGATAGCTCTTGGAAAGAAAGTTTTAGTGTTTATTCTACACTGAATTAAATACATGATCCTCTCATGAGGTTTTTGTAAAATCTCCCAATGCTTTGTTATCCATCTATGTTGATGTTCACATCCAAGTTTACTTGATGAATTGCTGCTTATTGAAGTCATCAGTTGCAGTTAAAAAGGCTGTCTTCATGCCTTTTTTTATCTCATATGGTCTAATCCACAAAAGAGATTGATTACGTTTTTGAAGAGGGCTATTGTTTTAGTTTAAGATAAAATTATCTTTTTTTTTCACTTCATAATTAGTATTATTAATGAGTTGCAGTGTTTTATCTGCTGTGAGAGGATTTGGTTCAGGCTGTTCTCAATAATCATAGTACTTTCAAGAGCAAATAATTTCTATCAGGGACCTTTACTCTTCTCAGTATTCTTCACACAGAATTCTGTTTTATATTTGTTTGTTACTGCCTGGTTGTCCTGCCCTGCTATAATTTCTGATACTCAGTATTAGCTGCAATAATGAGTTTATTCAACAAATACAAAATAAGATTACAGAGGGGGGTTCAGCTTTGGTGGACTGCCAAGAAATCACAATAAACTATAGCAACCAAGTTCCCCCTTTGGCTGGGGAAGTAGATGTAGTATTTTAGCTCTTTAAATAAAGAAAAATGACTAAGTCAAGAGGAATGTGTCAGGTTTTTTAATTTCACTTTGAAGGCAGGCGGGGACACCTGAGGTCGGAACTAAATGTATCAACTGAACTCCATAAAAATAATAGTAAAACAGTTTTTGTAACATTTCTATTCAACAGTTATGGATTAGGAGTTCCCAATGACATTGCATAACCTTTATCTTAAACAAAGTATGACGTTAATTAAAGTGAATCTTATCCTTCTTTCCTGTTTAATATCAGGTCACTCTGACCATCTTTTCCACTCTAATTCTTCTCTGCCGGTGTTACTACTTACTAGGTTTAGTAATTATTTTTTCTATTTTCTGGTAGCTTAGACTTTTATGCCCCTTAGTAACCCTTTTCTAAAACCACTTCACCTAACATAACTTTAATCCTGTTTTATAAAGCAGGATTCCGATATGCCTGAGAGCCTCTGCTGATGACTCCTTTGAAGACATAAAATCATAAAGATTATACTGCTATCCACAAACCTCTTTTTTTTCTTTTTTTTTTTTTTTTTTGAAATCTAGTTTTACTAATTGCCTATGTTTCATGGGACAGGTAATTTTCTTACCTGATTTTTAGTGAGGAGAACACAATATGGTTTTGGCATTTCCCCATGGTAAGGTATTTTTTGCTGTTTGTAATCTAACTGAACAAAAATCAGAAAATACTGTTAAATTTTTATTAAACTTAAGGTTTTTATTAATTGGTTTGCAATTAATACAAGATCTGATTAATTTAGAATTACTATTAAAATATTCTATAAAATCCTAAAAAACTTATTTAAAATATTTTTTCACATTAATTACAAAAAGAAACTGGTTCCATAAAAGGACTTTAATTTTTGCCAGAGGCATGTGTGTTTACGTGTTTTCCTTGACTGAAAATTTCAGCATGGGTTTTGCTCAAGCAGCCTACTTGGAAGTTTTTCTATGAAACCTACTTCTCATTAAAATCACAATCAAGATGTTAATTTTCACTATAACCCTTCACAGCAAAAAGGATTTTAAAAATGGAAAACCAGTTGTTGGAAAGCTCAGTTCAAAATAGCAGAATTCTACTGGCTAGGCCGTGTGCAGGAACTCAGAAGAACTATTCAATTCATACTGCAGTGAGATTTTATGCATATAAGTCTTTGTATGTTTGAATCCTTTCTTTCTATGTCATTCATTTAATGAATTTTCTTTAACTCCCTATAGTACTTACCAGATAATGTATTAATTGAAAAGTTAATTCTGTAAAGGAATACATGATTGGTGATTATGAACATAACATAAACCTTAACTATTTCTTTAGGAAGAAAAAAATCTTAATAGAAGATCTAGAGGAGCATGAGGCAGGGGGTTTGTTTGTTTTGGTTTGGGTTTAATGTTTGTAGTGTAAGTTAGCATTTTAAAGAAAAAAAAGAAAACAAAGGCCACAGAGCTGAGGAACTCATAACTGTGTAGAACTTCCACTGCTGGATGTTCATGATACTGCTTCTATTTCTGCAGTTCCAGCATGCCGTATCCTGTACTTAATAAGTTTTGCTGGAGGTCAGTAGGCTGCATCCAAGACCTTTGGCTGTATCTGATCTGGTACAGTTTGATATATAGTCTTTTGAGGTTTTTTTGTTTTGTTTTGTTTTGTTTTGTTTTTTACAGCTTCAGGAAGGTAGAACCTCATTCTGCAGCTGCCCTAAGTCTTCAACATCAGAAATGACTCCATGCAATACCTCAGTAACTTAAACAAACCTTTTTCAAAGCTCTGACCTGAGGCCAATTTTTATTTTCCCCCTCAAAAAACACCTGACATAGAAATCGGAGTTACTCTTGAAAAATTCCAGCACTGCATAGTTCTTGGCAAAAGAAGTGTAAAGTTTGGAAAGCCAATAAAAGCACTTGTACTCTTTTACTGCCAACTTTCCTTTCCACACCCCCCACATTGTGGTAAATAAGGAGTTTCTTTCTTTTCTATTTCCACAATTGCCACTTTTCTTCTCTGTCCAGATTTCTAATGGCTTTCCCTGGTCCTGTGATTTTTGGAGTTAAAATTAACAGAAGATGACTGTGAGATTGGGTTAAGTTATTCTGTTAAACACTGTATTGTTTGAAAAAGCTGAATATGATTCTTCGGGTCACTACACAAAGTTAATTTGCATTTCCTGGAGTAATTTTGGATTATTAAAATACATCTTAAAAAAGTTACTTTCAGTTTGAATTTTTCATGTATGTTTTTTAAAGGATAAACTAATCCTTCCTTCCCTCAAATCAATCAATCAATCTCACACTTGTAGAAAAAGGAAAATAAATGGATTATGTTTTACAAATGTTACATATTATTCTCTTTCTTTTTCAAGACAATGGCGGTTAAAAAAAAGCAAGACTGATAGATTTCACACAATGAAGTGTTCTGGTCCCTCTGTCTGGAGAAATGAGAAGGGCAAAATAATACAGAAAACAAACGGAAGTAGTGAATTCTGTTCATCTGCCTCTATGTAAAAGCATTACCAGACCAGCTTTTTTCCTTCCCCTCATTTCCTCTTCATGATGACTTTTTTTCTTCATTAACCCATGTTCTCTTTTTTTATCTCATCTCTTTCACTTTTCTTTCTGGTAGAAATCAGCAAGGGCAAATTAGTTCATAGTTAGTGTGATCACTGTTACTCTGCTTTTGGCCACATCTCTTATTACATCCTGTATCTGTTTTGCTGAATCTATCAGTTTTACATGTATTTTTGTACTGCCACTTTGGCCTGTTACCTGTGTTGCACCTAACTCCCAATACACTACTGTTAATATAGCTATATTCTACTTTAATATATATAATAATCATATATAAATATATAATAATATAACTATATTCTACTAATAATAATACAGACTGTGCATACACTAATTCATGATGGGTTTCCTTGTGGAGTGAGTCAACTAGTTGTCAGTT